>VXAA01003237.1:168949-210758 GCA_013399115.1 Anseranas semipalmata
TTCTATCCATTTATTTCACAACATATTTGGTTCATATATTGTCTTTCAAAATATGTTGGGGGAAAAAACTGATCGAGAGAATTACTGCAGATTGTATTTCTTAATATATATTTTATAATATTTATAATATTATTTATATATATAATATATATATAATATTATTTATAATATTAAAATATATTAATACTTCTAATTTCTTAAAGATCTTTTTCCCAGTAACTTAATTTTCATTTAAACAACAGTTACAATGCTGAAGGCTTTCTATGGTCTTCTCTCACCATTCATGAGTTTTCGATAGAGATTATTTTTCTTCAAAGTCGTTCTGCAGTCTGCATTGTCCTTCCAGTTCATTTGTTCCTAAGCACTTTTAGAACCCGCTTCAGTGAGTTTTTCAAAAGACTGATCTTCAATCACGCTTCAATTACTTACAAGTCTGTAACATTTTCACTGTATGTTCTTCAGATATAGTTACATAGACTAGCTAAATGTTTTGCTGAAACTCCACAGCATTCAAACCTAAAAGCTACGGATTTCTGTCAGCACGTTGGCAGTTGGACTGTGAATCGAGAAGTCAATTGCTCATTTACTTCTGTTAACTTTACATCTGCTGCCACCCAAGATTTAGTACTTTCAAGATCACTCAGTAAGGAAATAAGAATATGTTCTACTCAAATAGCTCATGAGAAATAATTTAACAAAATTCCTAACAGCAATATTTGATGATTTTTATATAAACAAGAGCTAAAACACATCAGACCATTAACTCCAAGAAACAGAAGCTATGTTTCATTCTGTAGGTGGATGATAACACAAGGGAGCTTGGAGGTTTCTGTAGAACCACTAGAATATTACGCACAAACACACAAATACTAGACCTCACCCCTTTATGCTAAAGGACCTCAGGTAACAGCTCTGGATTATCTTTGTGACTCTTTACAGTTGGATTAAAGCCAATTCAATTTGCTATTTAGTTCAAATCCAAAACCAATCTATTTTAGTGGAAAGCAACTTCTTCACAGTCAAAATTTTCTGTGCAGAAGTCAGAGAATGAAGTACGCAAGACATTATGCCCCAAAATTACCTTAAACTATATAGACCTAATTATCAACTGCTTGTTGGAAATTAGGTCCAGCAGATTTGCACATTGCTAATCAATAGCTAAGTAGCTTTTAAAAACAATAGTTAGATTGTAGTTAGCTTTACATACGTTACAAAATTTAAGATACCTAACACATCAGATCAACATCAAGGAGAATTCATAAAGTCTACTCAACTTGGATACAAATTTTTTAGCTGCTGTAACAAAACAGTCTAGTATATAGCTTCACTCATAACTTTAAATATTTCCCCCAAGTATTACAAAAGCACTGTCTATTAAGGTTGCTCCTTTTAAGTAGGAAGGACACATTTTCAGACTGAAGAAGCAATAGTCGAGAAACACACTTTGATGTACCTATGCATGCAGTTCTCTATGAATCCTTTTTTGTAATATGATCACCTTACTATGCAAGATTGAACAAACATCCTAGTAGTTGGAAAGATGTATGTAACTACAACCTTACGACAAATGTTCTATAGCTTTTCAACATGAAAATTAGTATTAAGTAGGTACATTCTCAGACTACCTAAATATGTCAATTTCCTACAAATTTTTATTTTTATTCCAAAATTAATAAATATTAGAACACACTTCTGGTGAAACTCTTAATTGTCATCCTCAAAGACACCACAAAACTGTTGAAATTTTTGTTTTTCAACACCTCGCCATGTAAGATCTAAATCACCAAATTTAGAAATATATGACAGAAAAATAATGCATTTTGGAGGGTACTAAAAATAGACATCAGTTTTTCAGGAACATTTTGTAGTTAAAAAAAATGAAATCTTTTTTCCTACAAAGATTTTCTATTTCACAGACAAATCACAGATACTACTCTGCAGTCTTACATGACAAGCTCAATTCAGCAAAACTATCGTACCTTTTTTGACACCTCAATAGTCACGTACATCTATTTTTTATGTCCTTTAGCATGTTTTTTCTCTCCTCAATCAGAAATTCCACAAAAATGCCAGAAGTAACTAAGCACAACATCCAAGTCCTCTTCTTGTGAAGAACTCCCATTAAAGGCCTCATGGAACAGGCCTCCTCCTGGGGAGGAGGGGAAAACCCCAAGTTGTCAAAGTTTCTTTTTTAGGTCACTCACCTTAGGTAACTCCCATTCTGATCGGGAACCATCAGCACTGTAGTAGTACGGTCTACCTTGTTCATCTGCATGTTTTATCCACTGTAGAAAGAAATGTGATGATAGGAAATGTAATTAGTGTGACAGCCATAACATACCTAGTCTCTGCTATTTGGTATTTAAAGTTAATTTTTAATAAAGTTCCATCCCCTTCAGCAGTGCCTAGCAAGCAACCTCCATTAACTAACCAATGTTAGTTAACAAGGAGAGCAACATTTTAGTTTTCAGGTTTCTGAATAGGGTTCGCTATCGTTTTTTCCTGCTGCAACTCCTCAGGAAATACGCCTGCAATATCACAGTTACTCAATTCCTGATGATTCATATAACCTACCATGAGATTGTGATCAACAGGTATTTTGAAGATTACATATCTCCGTTTTATCAACGTTATGACGTCAGTTTAAGGAGGTACAATCTTTGCACCAGATCTGAGTAAGGATTTTATACATAAAATTACAGAATAACAAGAAGCTCAACCAGCAACTGATGATAATTTAAGAGATTACTGCACAACTTGAACACCATTTTTGTACCATCAACAGGAGTGTGAGATGCAGTATCTAAATAAATCAGGAAGAATATAATAGAACTTATGTAACTTCTATCAGCAGCTCCCAGAATCAAAGAGGTAAAACTGTGGTGATCATGACTAGTTGTGCAGAACAAACAGAATTGTAATGAGCAAAATTCTGCAAGATGGTCACACAAAAACATGCACAGAAAAACTCACATCAAGGTTCTTGGGTCAAGCAGGTTTCAAAAAATTGCTTTCCAATAAATTGTTTGTGATAGGAAATACTGTTCTATATCAATCTCAATGTTATTTTTAAAAAAAACATTTGCATGTTTGACAAAAGAGGTATGTGCTATAGATTTTTAGCAGAAATAGATTAAGAACAAAACTAAAACTGACATAAAACTCAATTATGTAAAAGCTTCTTTCAAAAAACGTGAATACATCAAGTGGAGAAGAAGTGCTACAATATGGTAAACATACTACTGTTGCCATAAACACTTGAAGGTTAAAAAAAAANCAAGAACTGACAACTGAATGCAGCAGAATCCACAGGAGAAAAAGTCTTTTGGAAGATGTAGTACAAGTTATGAGTAAAGATTATTATTATCCAATTTAAGGAATAATTCAGCATGTTCTTCTGTTCCACTACAAAGAGCTGGGTCACACTTATGAGTCTTAATAGAATTTTTCAGCAATTGTCAAAGCTACTCCATCTGAGATGTTGCTTTTAGCCAAGGGCATTCAGTTATTCCTAGATGTTATTTAAATATACATGACTGGAGGGCTTTCTATGAGACTGTCTGAAGTAATTTGCTTTGTAACTCCCCCCCCCTCCCCTAACACCATCAGATATTTGTTTTTAAACACACACATAAGAATACTGAAGTTAGTCCAGAGCATGTTCACATTTACAGCTAATGCTATAGAAGTGAAGATTTTTCATGTAACAGTATTAGCTCAGCTAGTGTGCTATTTCCAGAAACCTCCGGATGATTTTTAGTTCTATCAATGTCCAGATTACTAAGAATCATCTGAAGAAAANACTAGGTTAAGAACCACGTAAAAAAAAAAAAAAAAAAAAAAAAAAGGCTTATCTTCTTTTTCTGGTTTAACACTACATGACCATACTATTCTATCCATTTATTTCACAACATATTTGGTTCATATATTGTCTTCCAAAATATGTTGGGGGAAAAAACTGATCGAGAGAATTACTGCAGATTGTATTTCTTAATATATATTTTATAATATTTATAATANAGTGAACAATTATAAAAAATGGACTTCTTTACAAATATAAACAAGTATCATTGTCATTTTTCCTGCATGAGAGAAATTTCTAGGATATGCCCAGAATCACGGTAAGTTGTCAGTAGCAACTATCTAATTAGAATAGACCATAAATCTACTGATACTGCTATGATTTAAATAAAAAGTTTGTCTACATCTGAAACCAGTACTGAAAACCTCAAAGTAAAGGATGAAACTGAGAAAGCAGCTATTTTCAGTTTGAAACCATCCTATCTGGAAGACCTTATGTTGTAGACAAGAACAACTCTTAAAAGATAAGAAGAACATCATATTGGTATGAAGTTCATTCCTGAAGCTTAAACAAGCGGATGGGAGGTGCGGAAAAAACATACACGTGATACACTCACTTAAAATAACGTGATGCCCAACGCAAATAAGAACTTTCCCCGAATGGTAAAGGACATACGTAATAAAAAAAATGTTAGTTCAGTTGTGAAAGTTTCATGCAAGTTTAAAAACAAAAGGAGATACTGCTAAGGAATGCTTTTCACTTCTAGAAATGAAATCTGCATTTCTAACAGTGAATTAGCTGAGGACGTGATGAGAAGAAGGGAAAAAGTACCTTTTCATTAGTATAGTCATTGGTATATAAGGTTTGACCATGTTCATCCAACTCTTCTGACCAACCCTTTGGAGGAGAACCATACTGACTATCTGACTGGCTGTAACAAGAACTGTGGTCGTTTTCTTCTGATGAAAGATGCTACAAGTAGTCAGAAACATAAGGCGGTTTTGAGAATGAAAATGCTTTAAAATCTGAAAGATCAAAGATTATTTGGCTAGAACGAGAATAGTAATAACTGCAAGAGGTTCACATTTTTATATCTTACATCAGAAAATAAGAAAAGACATTTTTACAGTTCATAAATATTTGATAATTGCTAGGTAATTCAAAAACATTTTTAGAACAGAGTTTATACTGATAATTTTTTTATTCTACTATACCAGATTCTAACTATTCAAATTTAAACAATGCCACACAACAGTTTCAAATCTAATTTTGGCTCCAAATTTTTTACCAGTCTAATTTTATTCCCACAAATTTACATTACTGAATGATGAAGAAAGTTAGCTTTCGTAATCTCTATTGGCCCAGAAAACCTGGAAGACCTACTACCTTGGTTTTCTGGTAACATCCCAGCTTTCATACCTAAATTCTTTCCTTACCTTCCCAAATAGTACCTGGAGACACAATAATCATTCAGGATAACTTGAAACTCCAGTTGCACCTGTCTAGGTATGCAATGCATCCTACAGTATCAGGAATTTCCACCCTCCTCCTTCCAATGCTGACACACGTGACAACGAATGATTCAAAAGCAAGACATTCCACCAACTGAAGGCACAACTAGATGAATTGTAAGATTATCTTCCAAAGGCAAGAGTGAATTATAATGTAAAGAACAAGTTTGGCATGCGAAGTAGAGAAAAGAATTTGCACACGTCAAAAATTCTGTTCCCTAGTACACCTCGTTCATCTCCTTCCTAAGGTATTGTAGTTATTATTCCAAGTATCCAATCCATGCATCAAAGAAAAAAAAAAAAAAAAACACCCAACAACCTCTCTCTGCATTCATCTTCCACAACAATATTTCTATAACAGAGCCTCCTGAGGAATTCAGCATGGATTTCCTTTCACACTATCTTGGATCATAGGCCAGTAGCAGGCATAAATCTTAACATGAACACATCTTTGCTATTTGAAAATGATGGTTAAATATGGACTAAGGTTCAACAACACGATGTAAGGGTTTTGAAGAACACCATCAAGCAGAAGAAAGGTAGAATTCCAATTTTAAACAAGAAAAAAAAGCCTCTCTCTCTGCTGAAAAGCTTAACTGTTACCAAAAAAAAAAAATCCATGTATCAGAAATTCACCAGTTTTGAAGAGCCAGTTTTTAGAGACTACATATTTAGTGACATTTCCAAATGATTATTATATAGGCTTTTGGTGCTGCCTTTCTGAGTAGTTCACCACTTGCATAAGGCAGACTCCCTAAGCTGACACAAGCTAGCTTACCAAGCACAGCAAAACCCATAGCACACAATTTGGTCATTAATAAAGCAACAAGAGAAGTGTGTCTTCTACAGTGTACAGAATGTGAGCATTTAAACCATGCATTAAACAACCTCACTTCTCACATGTAGGATAACATGAAAATCTGGATTGCCAATTTCTAACTATTGGGGCAACAGAAAGTCTTCAGTCACATTTTTACACTTGAATTGAGGCTGACAAGTTGATAATAGTGCTATTGGCCCCAGCTGAACAACTGCTTTATAGGACAGGTGTAGCGTATACACATATTTAAGTTTACATTATATTTTAATGTTTAAATACTATGTGCACTGGTATTTGTCCAAAGTAGTAGAACTTGGGTTTTTGTTGTTGCTTCTGAGTTTTGGGGGTTTTGTTGTTGTTGCTGTTGTTTTGTTTTTTTTAATTAACAGGAACTACAGCCAAATAACACAATGCTTCTTCCAAGTAACTCCTGGTGCTAAGGAAGCACTGTACACATCTAAAACTAAATGCAAGACTTAAAAATGAAAATTCTCCCGTTAAAAATAAAAAACACTGTTGTTCAGCAAGAATGACTGTTAACGTGTCTGTCTGTAAACGACCTATATCATGCCTGAAGTTCTGAGGCTTTAGCTAATCCCACCTACCTCACTATCTAGGAGTTTAACCTTGGCTGACAAAGTTGAGTGAAATACCCGAGTTGTTACAAAGTTTATCAAACCAAGGCATTCTTCATCCCCCAGCTAGTAGGAGCAACTGCCAAAGCTGCTTAAATGGGGATTAAAGAGAACACTGGCCAAACCATGCTCAACAATTTTCCATTTCTCTTCCAACACTCCCTCAGTACTGCCTATGTGCTCTCTACCTCACCCTCTCTTCATGTCACCTCCATGCCACTTCGCAGTCCCATCCTCAACCATAGTACACCACATCTAGCTAAACCCATCCTAGGCAGACAGCTGCCAAACCTTACATCTCCTAAGAACTTTGCTGTGACATTCAAAAGCAAATTACAAAAAGGTTCCCCTACATCATCATTTCTACCATCTTTGTCTTTTTTTTTTTTTTTCCTCCCATTTATGTGGAAAATTCTTCAGGACAGAGAGCAGTGCATTCTGCATTTAGAAAAAAGAGAATATTTATGGTCTCTCTTTATCATCTGAGTCTTTAAAGAAGCTAGCACCCCTTTATTACCCCGCTTAGTTTGAAACAAATTAAAAACAGGAATTGAAAGTGCATCTTGGCCATGTCTTTTAAATGCAGTTCTCAATTTAAATGGAATCCTGTTGCTTTTCTGCAGACTGCTGGTTAATTCATGGGTCTCTACTTCATAATCTGGTCTCCTAGCTATGCAGAGGTTTTCCCTTCTCTCTGATACGATGTCCTGTCTCATTCCACTTAGTCTGCTTTAATTAAACCACTTTACAGTTTGACCAATTTCTCCCAGTTACTGTTTAGTGCTCTTTCCTCAAATACATTAGCAAGTCACTGCCTCTGATATATTTTACCCGTACTTAGTCTTACTTTACCAGAGGCCCTGTTATTAGGATTTCACCGTTCCCCACCTCCAAGTCGAAATAACTGCCATAACTTAAGACTGTTTTGTGTCATCTGTTCAACTTCAACTCTTTTAGTACAATTTGCCTGTTCTTAATTATCAAAAAAAATGTTTCCTAACCATGAAGTTCTAATATCAACTACAATGTACTTATGTTCTAATACATTAAATATGAATACATACATTACAATATATAATCATACACAGTTCCCATATTTACGTCACCTTGTCATTTTGCTACCTCATAAGATACAAGCTCCTCTGAGGACAAATCATTAGAGATACAACTAGCATTTAACCTTTCTGCATGTGCTCCTTTATTACTAAATCTGAAGGGAATGAGGAGAACTGACTAGTGTGTAAAAGTCAATTTAATTTCATTATAATAAATTATGTCTTAATAATTAGCAAAAAAAAAGATTTATTTGCTCTCACAGCAATCTAAGTCCTCATAGTCAGACAAAATCTGGGATGTTCTATATTTTACTGTAGCTTAACCTGGGATCTCAACCTTTACTCTAAGGTATTAAAGTACTTAAAGGTCATAAGTGAAATGGTGAATGCAGAGTGTGAAGTACACTCCCAGATGCAGAACGGAAAAGAAGAAAAAAGTGGCTTCAAAATCAACAAAAACTTTAATACCATAGTCACAAAGGACAAATTATGTAAGGAACTTGTGCTACTGGAAATTTTTCAGTTAGACAAGTTTACATTAGTCCAAGCACATATCATCCCTTGATCTTACAAAGAATGAAATTTTGACAGATAAAATTGTTTGAAGGCCAATCTGCAATCCTTTAAGCATCACAAATAAATGAAAGAACTGGGCTGTCTGATATAAGACAGTGGCAGCAAAAATTAAGTTTCCTGAACATGTAACTATGCGGTGAAGTGGTGGTACAGAGGTAGGAATAGGAGTCGTAGGCATCATTTGCAGATGGTGGGGAAAGAGAAAGAACTATTCGAAGTCCTTCCATAAGAAGAAGGAATAACAATGACACTAGAAAACCAGTTACACTTATTGCTAGGTGAGTTACTACTCGAAAAAGCAATCGTCTTATCCAGACTAAGAACAAAGTCATATCCAGCAAAAGGACAGCCAGTGAGAAATGAATGGAGAATTGTCAGAGGCACCAAAGTGACAGTTGCAGACGTTTCACCAGTTTACCTGCTGCTGCCACTAGCTTGTGACAAGAAAATAAGATTGTTTAAATGCTTGTAAATGTCGCTGCTGCTAGGAAGGCCAGTCCCGGTGGCGATGAAGGGGTTCCCTTTTCCTTTCCCGTTTCTGCCCAGAGGCAGACTTCCAGAAGAGGATTCCTAGCAATCTAAAATTTCTAAGCAGTACACAATTAATTTTTAAAACTAAATAATGTAATAGCTCAGGAGGAAATCCACCCAAACTATACATATTTGAAAAGGTTATATAGAAGTGGAAGACTTCTTGAGAAATGTTTGCTTTTTCCTTCAATCACGAAACTGATTAACCTAAGTACTGTTTGAATACAAGAGCACTATTTTAAGCATATTTGAACAGTAATATCCATCTTCCAACTATGCCTTTTCTTTATCTGAACCACAGCAGCTCAGATAGACTAGCACCACTGCTTGGCTCTCCCTAGCAATCAGTTGCACAGAATATATTTGCCCCTCAAATATTATCCTAAATAATCTTTTAACGTAAATAACTTCATGGTAAGCTTCAACTCTCTTTACCAAAATCCGTGGCAAAGCTGAACAACTGAAAACTGCTTTAAAAGGTAAAAGGTTTGCATAGTGGAAAAAAAAAAATCTATTCATATATCTACAGAACAACATTTATGGTTAGAATGTAATCAGTTCAAAAGCTCATACAGCCAACTGCCAAAAGCTGGGACAGATCCTCCCCACCCCAAGCATTTGCCACTATTGGACCTAGACTCTTGACTAGGCAGACCTCCTAGCACCATAATTAATGTTCTCTTCTCTTCTCTAGGATACCCAGCTATCTTTCACAGAATGAAGAGAAGGATTTTCTCAGTTAACACACTTCCATAACAAAGTGTTGCTTCTTTCACTGCCTTTTCCCCTAGCTTGTTCCAGAGCTACCCAAGGCTCCACATAGAAATCACTGACAAGCGTGTAAACTCAAATCTCCTAAGCAAACAGTTAGATAAAATGGATGGAATCAAATACAAACCTCAATTACATCAGTATTTTTGATCCTGGTGGAACGTGCTATGGAACTCCATTAAGTCTACTTTTGACTCCCAAATTCTGGGGTTCTCTACGTCCATCTCTACAACCATCTAAATTCCTCTCTAAAAAAATATTTTCCTCTAAGAAAAATATCTCATATTTAAATTTACTGCCACGGCATTAATCAAGCAGTAGCAAATACCTGTCTATCCCCTGCCTTTGTTTTACTGTATATTTAACTGATATTGATAAAAAAAATAATTCCCCTTGCTTTTTTCACCCCCTTTCCCTACTTCTAGAAGCACTGTCACACTCCCTCTCCTTCCCCACCTCCCCCTTCTCCCCCAGAAATGTACTGAATACACCAAAAAAAGAGAACACTCCATGTCAGAGAAGTTATGATGGTCTTCGTACTCAATTGTCATTTAAAGTCCTGCTACTTTCAAGATTTCTTAACTTTATTTTTAAAAGCAAAGCTGCAACACCCGATGAGGGACTGTCAGGTACTTTCACAACTAGTACTCAGATTTGTGACCTGTCTTTTAAACATTTCACGTACACATTCTCACACACAAAGTTGAAGAGAGAAATTGTTGATGTTTACTACTTCATACCAAACCACATGACCAAAAAGACAAACGAAGATGCTCCTTGATACCTCAAAATTCAGAGATATCAAGTTCCATAGCAAAACAGTACTCATATGCAATACAATCTCATTGTTTGTGATCTCAGAACAAACTACCTCATGATCTGCATGGCTCTGGGAATCCCCTTTATTAATGCTTGCATCTCGGGCCCAACGTGGAGGTTTCCAGGTTCGTTCCTGTGATCCTCTGTTGTAGTAATAACAGCGTCCTGTAGTATCTTTATGGGTTTCCCATTCCCCATTTATTTGGACTGGAGCACTTGTAGGTAGTGGTGGAAGTGCAGACTGAGATATTTTCAGTTCTTGTAAATTAGCATAAACTGGTGAATCAGGCCTCCCTTGGCTTGGTGGAGTAGTTGGCTATTGAGAGAAGAAATGTATTATTAAAGAGCAAATGAATTTTATAATGCTCCCTTACAAATCAGTATATATTACAGTATCAAAACAAACCAACAAACTCCCCTTTTTTTTTTTTTTTTTTGGTGTAATAGCACAAAGGACAGCCACAAGATGCTGGGGCATGAAAATATTACTTTTTTTTTTTTTTTCAATATTAAATAGATATAGTTTGTGATGTTCACCTTATAGTTAACAATTTTTTAGCATTTCTCCAGATGACAGCTGATAATCACGTCTTGCAATGGATTTGAAATACACTGGAATCATCATCAAAATAATTATATGTTAAAAAACTTCAGTTTTACAGTTCAAGTATTGCTCAGTAACTGTAAGTAACATGATCTTGTTCAAGACAAAATGTAGTATTTCTTACATGCCACTTGTTAATCAAAGACGGTTCCCCACCCTTTTCCCTCCCCTACTGCTATACACATGATGGTGAACATAAAGCAGCACTTTTATCTTCCCAACAAGATCTAAACAGACAGTTCAGCTTGAAAGATGAGCGGTGTTGTGACGAAGAAACTCCAGAAAACACCTGGGTGGTTTACCTGCAAGCCTTTCCAAATAGATGCTTACTTAAAAATCTTTTATGTAATATCACTGACAGTGTTCCAATTACCACTCCCTTCTTACAGAAATTAAGTGGCTATTCTTATCCTCCTATTTTTATTCATATATATGCACATAAGAAAAACAAATGTCCACAAGAAAATAGAACACTAATGACAATTTCACATTCATAGTTCGCTAACACGAAGGCCAGCAGGAAGCATGGTTAAGTCTGTGGCACTCACTGAAACCATGAGTACTTTCAAGTAAGTTACAGAAGTGTTTAGGAGAAAAATATACTTTCTGATCAATTTTTAAAGTACAATGCAAGTACATAAAACATACCATACAGAAGACAAGTAGTTCACAAGAACCGTGACTATGAGGTTGTGGAAGTAGCTTGTTCTTAAACGAAATTGAATAGCTGCCTATTAACATGGAGCCATATCCCTATGTCAGGGCACTTTATTTAGGCATCTAAAGGAAGTAAAAATATCATTCATACCATCCCTCCCCCCTGCTTGGTTTTAATTCAGAAGCTTTGCTAGAGGCAAGTCCTTGTGCCTCTTGTTGCATCTTTCAAAGGAAAAATGAACATACTGCATCACATAAAAGATCCTTTATAATGTGCTTTTAAACATTAAAATCTTAAACTGCTAATCTAGGCCACATCTAATCATAAATTATTGGGGTTTGCTCAGGCAAGACAGCATATTGTACCACACAATCAGATATAAACTGATTGCACCACAGCTGGAACCAAATACAGGCAATATCCACAACCAAAAGGGGAAATAGCTAGAGAGGAACAATGAGATTAAAACAGGCATGGACTTGTTCTGTGAGTCTTTAAAAGTGAAAAGGCAAACTTACTAGATGTAGCAAGTAGAGTATGTTTAACAGGAATATAAGGCAAACCACAGGGGGGGAAGTATCTGCAGCACTCACAAAGTCACCTGAAAACAATTAGTATCCTCCTCTATTAATTCAAAGGGAAGAAATCCACTGCAGAACTTGATGAAGAGTAAAAGCTATTTTTCTACTATCCAGGTCTTCCTTTTTTAAGGGGGGCGGGAGGGACGCCTGGCTTTGGTAAAGTTCTGTTTCTCGAGGGCATTAATAGCATACGGAGCACTGCCACGAGTGAAGTCTCATCACACCGCCCTCAGGGATGCCTCTCGATGCCACCGGGTGCTGCAAGTGTGACTGCGGCCAGCTTGTGAAACGTGCGCAGGCCCGAGGGCTCTCCTGCTCCTCAGGTCAAGCGGCACTGAGAGGAGCCCTGGCTGCTGTAGCAGGAGGCCCAGGGCTCAGAGATTTCACGCTCAGGTTTTCCAAGGTTTCAGCACTGGAACTAGAACAACTCCGGATGAAGCTGCAGGACCTGCATTACCCTATGCCAATATAGGAAGCTTGTGGCCGATGCACTGCCATGTAGCCCAAGCAATGCACTACTTAAGTTTAAAACAGCAACGTGAGTTCAAAGTTTAATGAGCGCTTTTCTTCCGAATGCTTAAACTCAAAATACCGATTTCTGGTTTGCAAGTGGAAAAGCCAGAACCCCTGACCTGAACAACTAACAAGCCAGCTAACCGCCCTGCTAACCAAAGCCCCAGCTACCACCATTCCCTGCTGTGCTCCCTCCTGAGAGGTTTCCCTGGTAGAACTGCAAGACCTTTAAAAGGCACCCTCCGAGTTATTGTTTTCAGCAAAGCATGGAAAAATGCAAACCCATAAATCTAGCTACAACACACAGGTTAGCTATAAAGTACGTCTGTGAGGGATCCGACATTCTGCTCGGGAACTACTTCAAATAACCACGCAGCAGTACTTCCTCATACCTCAGGACACACAACAAGGTATGCTACTCTCTCTGCAAGGCTGCGTTCAACAGCGCCTGATGTTAGTGCTAACCTTATGCAATATGAATTTCTCGTCTACTGATAATCAAAGCAACTTTTAGAAAGCTCAGCATTTCCTAAGCCACCTCTAGAGCACTCCCCAGCGGGGCGGGCAGGAGGGCCGGTCCCGCTGCCCCTCGGCAAGGGGAGTGCCACGGCGACCAGCTCCCGCCAGATGGCCCCGGAGAGCTCCCAGGCCTCCAACAACCTTGCCATTGCCTTGAAGGTGACCGGTTCCAGTTAAAGGAACCCATTGCTCATTACTAATATGCAAATCCAAATAGACACAGAATTACGTAGATCAAAATAGTTTATAACAACTTCCACGGCTGTTTTCCCACATCCAGACGTATACAGATAATGGAAACTTAAATGTATGCTCACCAAACATTTCTGTATGTACATGTGGACTTCCAGTTAGAACTTCTCCCTGAGATTCATTTTTGTCCTAAAGAACTCCGAATGCTGATAAACATGAAATTAAATCTACCAAAAGAAACTCCTTGTTCTTGTAATTCTGATAGTGAGAAAATATGTAAAACATGTTCTTCGACATGCACACACACGCACACACACAAGGTGGCTTATACTCAATATTTCAAGCTTCATCTGCTACGTGGTATGGTTTCAAGTTTTTTCATGTTGCTTTCTCCTACTGAAAACAGTAAAGAATTCTTGCTAGGTAGAGAGTAATAAAGAAAAATTAGAAAGCAGGAGTTCTTCTACAGTGCCACAACTTCAGCAAAAATTGCACAGCCCACTAAGCACAATGACAACTTTATGAATATAAGGACCTCTCCCTGAACTCAGTAGTGCTCGACATTTTAACACATTAGAAGTCTGCTGTATTTAAGTTCAGTCTTGTTGCAGTATCTGCACAGAAAAATCTGCCAGCAGTAAACCCCTGCAAACTGATAATGAAGACTTTCAAACAGGCAGGACAAAGCTTCCAGGATCAACACAAAATATTCTTCAAATACAGACATCACACACAGCCTTTTCGGGACTTAGTTTTTACACTGACACAGCAGGAAGCAGATACGTGCCTTTAAATAAAACAACTCGTTAATCATTCATGAATGAGCAGTCAACATTTTCAAAGGCCAGATACGCTATCAGGCCTCTGAACACTTACTTCAACTCAGTGCAATGAAAAGCAAGCTTAGTATACTTCACAAGGTACTTTTCATTACCAAAACACATTATCAGCTTCTCAGAGGATACCTTAGGTTTTAATACTACCTTACACAAGTGGCTTTCTTCAGATGCCAGTATTTGTTCAATCATTGAAAATTTTAAAAATAAAAATAAAAAAGAAGAAAAAAAGGTTCAATACACTCCAACAGCATAAAGCTGCAGTTCTGGGAGGACAACAGATCTCTTCCTATCCATTGCCTAAAAACGTGTTTTTTTTAATGCAACGAGAACATACTGCATTAAGGATGCCAGCAATTAAAAGACAGAAAACAAAATTCCATTGAATCTGACGGTTACCTTTTTCTTTTTACAGCTCTGAAATCCAAGACAAATCTTCTAGAAAATAACTGCTTCAAGTACGATTGCAATGCTAGCTTTCAAACCATAAGCTTTTTCAAAACAAACCATAAATGATTTTCCCTCCATTACAAATAAATTGCTTTACTTGTCTTGCTTCTGCTCGCAGCTTTTCCGAACATCAAAAACTTGAAATTAAGAGCTTCCATTTCAGTAACAGCATTCAGATTGCTGAAAGATGCTGCTAAAGTGACAAAACCCACGTAAACCTCATCTTAATGCTCTGAGTTACATTCAACAGCATGTGAAAGAGCAGGGTAGCGCTGAAGGAAACCCAGGGCGTACCAGTGCTCCGCAGCAGTGAGCAGACAGGAGCACAGGCATATTCTCCAGCATCCA
This sequence comes from Anseranas semipalmata, assembly GCA_013399115.1. NCBI lineage: Eukaryota > Metazoa > Chordata > Aves > Anseriformes > Anseranatidae > Anseranas > Anseranas semipalmata. The sequence continues at coordinate 184,171 of VXAA01003237.1, forward strand.
GAGGGAGAATGATGAATCCGAGTTCCCTCAACAACCGAGCTTCTTGCCAAGGAATTGCCACTGTCCTTTTAGTAAGGCCTGGGACTTCAATACCGGCTTTATTCCATAAGAATGATATAAAAGAAATCTCAAAAACTCTACATTTTCATTTTCATGAAGTGACAGCTTCAACTGAAATAATTAGTTTATCTCCTCCTTCCTCTTTCTGCTCCTGGCCTAGGTTTCTACAAACATGTTCAGGATCCTACATTCTTTCTAACGTATTCAGGCACATTGAAAACTTCTTTCAACGGCCAACAATACGTGAGGACGATTTTCAGCAAGTTTGCTGCTACTTCACAGGTAAAGCTAAACTAATTTAAAAAGCCAAGTTAAAATGGGAACCCAAACAATTCCATATGTGTTAACCTTCTCTGGCCTAATACTTAACTGGGTAATGCCTTAAACTGTAAGCCTACAATATGCATAAAAAGAAAACAATAAATATTACAAGCCTGTTAACAGCTGACTACGAATTTAGGGCAAGCCATATTAGTGCAAATATTTAACAGTATTCGTTTCCATGTTCAGTTGAATTGCAATTATAAAGTGATAAAAAATAAATGACTTAGTGAAGTAATACAGAATTAAAAGCCTTCTGTATAAATTCCTCAATATATATATTTGCCTATTAAAGGCCACTCAGCAGTTAAATGTTTAAAGTGTCCCACTTAAAAAAATCAAGCAGATACTCTCAAGTAATTTTTTTTAAAATGGCTGGCCAATAACTTTCCATCAGATTGAAAATAATAAAAAACATAATTTATTTTTGCTAATTACTTTTTTTTGGTCAATTTTGCATTTTACTTGTGTTGAATTACAAGCAAAGCTTTTTGTTCTATTTCTGGAAATATTTACATACATTTTAATATAAATGTCTATTCATGTTTTGCTTTATGAAACTCGGTTATGAAACAAAGCATCATACGACATAGGACATCACATTCTGCCAGGAAGCTCTTGTGCTATTTGAGCCATTAAGAAAAACATTTCTCCCAAAGCTGCCGAAAGTATAATTCTTTATCTGGTGATATCGTAATGCCTTTTCAGCAAAAGGTCTCTAACACTTTGAGAACAGTACTAAATAAAAAATAATAATAAAATAAAATAAACACGCCTTAGAGGGATACAGTGAATTATTTGGTTAATATCAAAGTACATTCCCTTTTCTCAGTAGCCTTAAAAAAGTAAGTTAAATTATTTTCATATTCATCAAGACAGCAATTCATTAAATTGTACTGCAAAAATCCTGCAGCACAGAAAGCTGAGAGGCTTGTTCTAGTCACATTCACATCCAATTAGGAACAGAAGCGGCGAGCCTCTCCAGCAGGACAGCTCTGGACGACTTGGCTGGTTGCTGCAGGCAGCACTTGGCTACTCCTCTCCCTGCCAGAGACAACACTCTATCAACCATAATTGGCTGATCAAAGAAAATTGGTGGAAAACCATTTTTTTTCCCCTCTTTACACTGTACAGATTTATGAGTCACATTTCTATAGCGCTCATGACCATCTCAGTGAGGAACACTTATATGAGCTTATGAATTCTGTAGCAATACAAGAAAGTATATACTTGATCGAAGGACTGCAACAGTGATGTCAAATATTTTATAAAAACGGAAGTAAGATCTTACAATGGGATCCTTTGTAAAAAATGCACAAAGATGACAGTGTTTACCATACTTGTTCTCCACCACTTGCACAATCTAGCTTGTCCCTTTAATAAAAAAGCTTTTGTCCAAGGCTATAGACAAAGCTGCTTTTCCTATAGTAGGAAATTTAAATACCATACGAAACACTTCATACACACTTGCACAGAAAGTTTACCCCAATTAGGAAAGAGTGGCCAAATTTAACACGTTAAAGAGTCAGCCAGTAAATTTCCTTCTCTTTAAACTGTCCATTCACCATATAAAATGCTGATGCTTTCAACAGACATAAGGTAGTATCTGTAACACATTGCAGAAATTTAGTCAGCATCTTCAACAACCTGGACATGCCATGCAGTAGTAACTTTACACATTTATTATTCCTCCAAGCTTCACAAAAGTGATATAAAGTTGGTCTTATAGTAAGGATGGTTCAACCGAACTGGTAGAAACACTAAATTTATTCTGAGTTTTAGTTTAAATGCTTGCAATTCTTGACCTCTGTGGAACCTGAAGTACAAATTTAAAAACAGGTTTGAGAAGAAGAAAGTTGTTGGGGATCATCAGTGATGTCTGCTGAAGATTAATTTCTATAAAATCTAAGCACATTAAGAAAACACCACAGAAACCTAGCTTCCTTTCTCCACTGGAAAAGTGTCATGTAACATGCCAACAGCCACTACTTTTTCAGCAGGACAGCACCGCAAGAGCACAAGTTCTTTAGATGTTTTAGCAGCGTTACAGCAGAACAACTGGTGTAGTAGAACAATCTCTAAACAAAAGTTTCAGGAGTACTGGAAAGTTCTTGCTTCACAAGCCATTTACTGTTTTAACTAATTTAATGTATAGCCCCACATCTTATTTGCCTCATAGAGGCCAAAGTAATTTAAGACAGATTATTAGCTTCTCTGAACCTCCTCTGTGTTGTCACCATTACAGTACCACAGCACCTCTACAAAGTTCTCTCTTATAAAACATAATGGGGGGCTGGAATGGTGTTATTTGAACTCATGGTAGCTTAAAGATCAAACAAAAGTTTCCATCACTGCAAACTGAATAGCAATTTCTCCTACAATTCACATTTTCAGCAGTACCGATCCCGCAGCATTTAAGCGTACTTTTGAGAGTTCAAGTGCTTGTACAAAGCAGCGTAAAGCTGGGCACCCATAGAAAGTGCAGATGGGAAAGTAAACATCACCTTTGGTAAGATTCCCAAGTTACTGAGAAGATACCGAAGTTGTATTAATAGTTCAGAAAGCCTAAAAGATTGCTGAAGTACCACCTGATCGAACATATAATGAAATCTAACACATACCATGCGAGATACCAAAAAACATGACTCACTGGAACAGAAATTACATTATCCTATTATTTTCAAGAGAAAGAAAAAGCTAGAGCCACTAAGAACTTTAATATAAATAAGGGCTCAGTTACTAAATATTTAAGCTTTAAAAAAAAAAAAAAATTGCAAGATATTGTCCTAAAACATAGCAGTCATCAAAACTGCATTCTGTCAAAAGGGTATTTAATTCCAAGCATTTCACAAGAAAATGCAGAACTCCCACACAATTTATTTACAGCTGTTGTCCTTCTGCTCTGCTTTTACAGCAGATTTCACTTGTGTGAAACTACTTCAGAGAATGTTGCTTGTGGCAGCAAATTCTGTAAAAATGTGTTATGCTAGTATTTCTTTGTTAGGTGTTAGAATAATTTCAAAATATCTCATTGCACTTATGAACTGCAACGTTTATAAGTTTTTAATAACATGCAGCTGCAGGACATCACCAGTATTCAAACACTATGAAAAATGCTAAAGTACCAGTACACTTATTGATATAAAGAAAGCAAAACCCAGTTAAATAACACAGCTAACTGGCCTGGAAAACAACCACAGTACAGTATGAAATCAGATACTAGACTAATTTCTCTTGGCTTACCTTACTCCTGTATTAACAAGAACATATTCTGTTGGGTACGCAGTGGGCTTTATCCTTTCCTGAACAGTCAGGCACTGTACTTCACACAGTTTAAGACAGCTGCTACCCCACATCTGCTGCTCAGAGGTTTCTCGAGTTATTATTTGCAACTCCTATCCTCGAGCTACCACGCTACGTGCGTTCCCCAGATCTCCAGTGGGCAGTTGGCTTGGTCGGCATCCCACTTGGGAAGCAATGGAGGAAATCACTTCAGAAAACAGCTACTGCAGATACTTACAATAACTTCCATAAGCAATTACGTCAAAAACCTGAGAACCAAGTGTCAATACTGCACAATTAATGAACTGAGAGCAACACCCAAAAAGTATGCTCTCAGGATTCTGCATGGCTATACAGTTTCAGATATATGGTTTGATGCACCACTTTTTGCGTACTGCCATGCCAGCTCTGTATCTCTACAAACCTAAAAATCAAATTATACACCCAAAATCGAGAAAAATTACGATGAACACTCTTCATCAAGTAATTTAGTCATACTCTAACATAAAACAGACGTATTGCAGGGAGACAGGAATCTCAGGATGCAACTGTTCTTAAGTCTGTATATGCAAAGTCCCGATTCTTTCCATAGTTCTATTTTCAGCCAATTTTTTCAACAGCTGTCCTTTTAAACACACCAGAACATCCACTATAAAAAATTGGTTTCTGCTCTTTTTTCCTTTTTGAAAAACCGGTTTGTTCATCTTAACAGAAAGCAAGCCACGAGTAGAGTATTTTGCTGTTTTAAATGAGTTAGTTACCCTAACTCCCCATGCACGCACGAGAAGAATTTCCTTCGTGCATAAAGGCAGAAGCCACACTGACACTTCTGCTCATACCCAGATTTCAGCAAATACTTTTGCTAATTCAGTTCGTGTCACCAGATTAATACAGCGGGAAGTTCAGAGGACTCAGCCAACGATTCAACGTTTAGAAACCAAGAAAAACACCAAATTACTTACTTCAGAAAATAAAAGGCCACCGAACCAGGCCTGTGACGAGCTAAGCGGGCAGTAAGTCAGCCCCCCGCCCCGTGCCGCTGGCCGAGCAAATGGGCAAACCGAGGTAACTGAAGAACTAGGAAGCTCGGCTACTGCACAGACGAGGGCATGAGTTGCTTGTTTCCCAGTGAGGCACTCACTGGTTCCAGTATGCCGAAGGTCTCCCACGTGCCCGCAGGGACGAGCACAAAAAGTGCCCGTCACTCTGCATCTGATGCGTTACTTCATAGAATTAGGAGGACACGGGACATTTTTCCACAGCTGTCATCAAACAAGGCGGAGTTAGGCAAAGGACTAATGGATGTTCTTAGCTATGCTGGAGTGCTGTGTCTGTAGACTTTTTATTTTTCAGAAAAAAGAAACATTACATTGTTCAGAGTGCTTATAGTCACTTCTTGTAAAATTAGAAAACCCATATTACTAATATTAATATTCGGCAGAAAGAAAAATCCTGGGTCAGGTATGCTGGGAATATCTTCATCAATTTAAACAAGAAAAGATGCTACATTTTCCTCTCTTCTCCAAATCACCGGGGTATACCAATACCTAAAATAAGTTATAACCCAGAAGAGTTATAAAACGTTCAGAAATGTACCAGTAAGGAAAGAGGATATATTTATTTAGTTTTAAGCTGAAGACAATTTTCCTCAACCTGTAGCAAAACTGCCATGGATAAAGCAAGAGGTTTCCACTGGATCTGGTCACGCTTCTGACTCCAGACATTGCCACAGACCACAGGGCAGAGTTCTGGAGAATCAAGCTTCTCAGGTTTCAGATAAACAAAACTGGGTACCCATTCACTCAGTCATGTCAACCCCATAGTGGTTCCTGTCCCATTCACTGAGCTGTTTAACCCCCAAAATTAGTAAGATGATACCAAAACAAGCCAGACAGGAAAATAAGCCCACTAGTACACTTTGGAGTTAATAGGTAGATTTTTCAGAGCAGGTAAGTTCATTAATGGGCAAACACACTTTCATGTTCCAAAATGATCAAAGGCAGTAAAATCATATCTATATTAGAAAGCTTTCTAGTATAGAATTTACATCACCCATTCCCATTTCCTGTAATGGGTCAGACAACTGGAAGTGCTTGTACTGAAGTTACTCTTCATTAACTATGAATTATCACTTCACAGCCATCAGAAATAGGGTGGGTAAGACAGCTCCCAGGTGCAATTTGCAAAAAAACAAAATCTTAGAAGTTAGATGGCAAAACCACATGTTCCGTGAACAGCAGTTGTACCGAGACCTGTAGCTATTTCCCCCTTGCTAGCTTTCACAGCTGCAGCACTGACAGGAAGCTTCAAGTCACTGGTCTTCCCTGAGAAGTTACAAAATGCGGCTTGTTTCGTCATTTGCTTATTTGTAATACAAAATAGAGGTCTTGCAAACAAAGTGAACTAGGGCTTGGGGCTTTGCAATTGCATCGCAATCCAAGCTTAAATATTTATCTTTTCAGAAGCAGTTTCATTTTTCCAGTTTCAATAAAATTTTAATGTAGCCATTAAGATAAAAAAAAGTCTGTGGATTGTATACTACAGTAATCAAGAAAGAACCACAAAATAGCATCAGTGCGTACTGTCTATAGTATCTTAACTAAATAATTGGTGAAGGGACAAGGCAGTGTCACATAGTCTAGAAACTTACTTTCTAAAAATAAATAGTGTATGGCAAAATATACAGAGTAATAATGAATGGGTTCCTCAGCAATGGCCTAAGCCTATCCCCAGAGACTCAGCACATCCATCTACCCCCAAAAGCCAAAGCTGTATCTCAATATTTCCCCTCCTCCAGCAATCTTCCTTAATCATAACAGTTGTAGGTTTCATACAGAAAATTATTGTATAACATTCACTGGTATGCATTACAGAAGATTTGCCAGAACAGATTCTAATGGTCCCTTATGTCCTACGTGAGCTATTGAGCAATTCAAATTAAAAAGCCCTAAACTTAAATAAACAAACACCTCAAACCGTAACATTCAGCTAATTTTTGTTATGACTGAAATGAAAAATAAACAAAACAACAAAACACTGAAAATATCTCCATTCTCAGGTTAGTATGGCCACTTTTGAATGGGCAACCATATGGTCTGGTGGTCAAGCACCACGAGAATCAAGAGATTACAGGCCCACCCCACAAAAAAAAGCTACTTGATTAAAAAAAAAAAAGAAATTAGTTGCTTTGTGAATGAGTATCTCATCAAGTTTTCGGTAATCAAATTAAAATACTTATTTTCTGACTCCTCAGATCTATTATAAAAAACACAGCCCCACTTCAGTATTTCCAACTGTATGCTAGGATGAAAACTGAAACAAAGGAAGGTTAAAAAGCACATTATCAAACAAGTTTTCCAATAACATAGCTCATTATACTTTTTTTTTCTATGCATACATTTGAAAGGGTATATGGAGGTGAAAACACAGATTGGACACATAATTAACATGGTCAAAAATATTTTTTGTTTCACTGTGACTATTTGTGATAGATCAGCCTAATAAGTTACTACAAGTATTGCTGACTGTGCTATATTTGAATTGTTTGAAAACTCAAAAAGAAAAGAAAAAAATTAGCCCACTACCTAACATTTTGGCGTCCTAAGTTGAAATTTCTCATTTAAAGGCTTGGAACATCTGTTCATCAAAAATTGCTGCATTTGCTCCAGAAGCAAACTGTTAAGTACCAGTAGACAAAAGTAAAAATTATTTAGAAAATCTTATTCCATCTTTCTGTGTTGATTTCATTCCTTCATACAAGCATCAGCACCTAATCGTAGTGAAAGGTTTAACAGAAATCCTCTTGTCAGCAGGTCCTTCTCAAACAAAGCTTTCATACAACGAAAGATCTCTTAAGAAGATCAGTAACAAAGAGCAACAGCCTGCCAAAAATAGCAAAGCAAGAAAAAACAAACAAGCATTTTGATATTTCCAGTAAAGGCTCCATCTCCAAAGTCCTGCTGTCCCAGATCAATCCAGGTAGGGCCTGTTACCGATGTGCCTATCAGAAAGATGGCAGCTCGTCTTCCCATCCCTGGTTCTACACTCAAACTGGGGAACAGCACTGCTGGATTAAGATTGTAAAAATCCCTTTCAAAGTCTGGCTCCAGAAGTGAGATAAAACACTCAAATGAAAGAGATAAATGAGTTAATGCAGCTGTAAGTGAACCAGATCTCGCAATAAAAATAGGAAGCTTCATTCTTTGCCGCATTGCTGACCACAACACAGAGAACTCGTGCAGTCTATCCAGTACAAAGCTGGCAAGCAGGCAGGGGTGAAGTGACCCTTCCAGTTCCTGCCATGATTATGAGACCGCGACCAATTTCACAAATTATTAAAAGAAGCAAAATAAACTAATATAATTAAATTGGCTTTCTGCCAGATAACAATTTCACTGTTGACAACTAAAACCAAAAATTGTCCCAACCTCTGGATGTCAGAGATCCATTCTGATCTACCAGTAAAAGGAAGATGTGATTAAACTGCCACAAAAACTAAAAATGAATGCTCTCTCTAAAGCAAAAGAGAGAGAACAGGCAAAAGAAAAAGACGGATATTTAGCACTAGCCCTCTCTGAAACTTACTGCTGATGGGGCGAGTGAGAGGCCACACCACCCCCTGCATTGCACACCCCAGTTTGCAAAGCACTTCCTAAAATACTGGGGGGGGCTCAATTTAGAAAAAAAAAAAAAAGGTCAAAATTTGGGACTGAAGTAAAATTTGCAAGATCTTCTGACAAAACTCTGACAAAATTAAGATAGTGCTTTAAAATGAACTAATTAAACAGATGTTTTTGTTGCCAGGAATGTATTTTATGTAATACATTGTAAATTAAAACTATGTAGAAAGCTTTTAAGACATAAAACTTTCCTTAGGAAGAGGCACAAATATGTTACCAGCATTTTGTACAAGAGCACCAGAAACGTGTTTCTGTGTATTAAGTGAGGGAGTTCAGAAAATGATGTCCAATGTCATTAAGTGGAATGCTGTGCTACTTAAAATTACTAAAACATTCCAGACTTTTTTTTGCCTATACTATGCAATAAAGCGAACCTATTAGCAGTACATTATAGCTGAGATAGCAGGAATTTGCTAATAGTTTCGTGCTGATTAAGCAACATGCGGCAAGCGGGTGCCCCAGCACTGACAGCAAACATCGCCCTCCCCCATGCAAGTGAATGACAAGCCTCTGCTCAGCGGGCAGCGGATCAGCGAGCCACGAGCCACTGCAGAACATTCCCGTTGAAACTGCAAGTATCATAAAGTATTACAGCACTATCTGCCAAGCTATCGGAAAAAATGCTTTTAAGGACGTGTACGCATTAAAAATCTCTACGCTGAAGTAGACAGCGAAGCTCAGCACAGAAAGCTTTTCTTGAAAGCTGACAGAAAGCAGCTGCTCAGCTGCAGAAAACAGGTTAAATGAAAGCTGAACTTGCTGGGAGTCTCCAAGAAAAACAGGTAGAAGGGTAAAGGGCACGTTATTTCTCTACTATAGGCATCAGTAAACGATGCACCTTTAGAAGGTTATTGCATTTGTTTGATGATTTAGCTAAAGCAGAGTATCACAAGGGAAATTTAAAGTATCACCATTTCTGGAAAAATAGCAATTTGCCATGAATTAAGGCAGACAGAAAAATAAGTTTTTAAATGTGTTTAAAGTTACTGTACAGAAGTTTTCACAAGAATACTTTGCCACTGACCTCAATGCTGTTTTCTATAGACACTTTCAGTATTACCATTGAGCTTCTCTAAAATGGTGAAAAAAGTGCCCACGATGCCTGCTGCGGGGAGGCTGCAGGCCCCAGGATGGTCTGCGAAGGCAGCAGTGCCATCAGCCAGCCACCCGGACAGCTTTCTGAAACACCGCTGCCATTAAGTAAAGCTCAGTCTGCTGTTCAGTCACAGCTAGCACAACAGCCACACTAAACATACAGGGCTTAGTGGGGAATTTAAATATATATAACATGACGTGCTTCAGACCAGCACTACTCCAAATTATTTTGTCTTCACAAGAGTGGCAATTGAGTATATAGGGTGGTTAGTTGTATCTTCTAAATAATACTTAATGAGTTCCAATCGCTGAGATCTAATTGGGATCCAATCGCAGGCAACAGTATTAATAGTTGTGCTTTTTAGAATGACATTGAAATCGAGGGACTAGAGGATGGGCAAACAATCTGGCACAATGACAGCACAGCATTCATAACAAAAGCCACAACAAAGCTGTTCAGCTGGACTCAAGGTACCGTCAAGCCTTGCAGCCACCACTCGTCCTACAAAGAAATGCAGGAGAAGAGCTGCAGGAAGATTTTAAACTGCTAGTCCCTGCTAAGAACACCTGTGCACACTTCACACTAGCATATAAAGTCATCTAGGAGCAGAAGCTAACATTTTATGCTGCCTTTAGCCAAGGCAGCAGTGGAGAGCTTTTGGCCATGCTGGCACACCGTAACGAAATGGGTCTAGCAGCAGCTACGTTACAAATAGCAATATAAAAACAAAAAACACACAAATCCACATTCTTGTCACTACTAGGAAGCATACCTTTATTGAGATGCTTAGCATAAGCTGGTAGGAGAACCCTACTTGAAAATGATTTGGGACGTGAAACTGATAAGTTTTTGATCACCCGTTTCCATAAGCTTCTTTCTCCACACAAACCTTCCACCAAGCATCATTGAAGCATACAGATGATACAAAAGCAGTTTTCACACACACTCCATTTTTCACATAAGTAAACATTATTTCAACTAACATTTGATTTTTCATTTCATTTTAAATATTTAAATTAAAATTAGACACTAAGCTCCTCCTTAGTCATTTAGCTCACTATTAAAATACAGAAATGTAAAATCTGTTTTAAAATCAAAACCAATTTTTACCTAGCAGGTTTCAACCAACAGTGAGCAGGTTGGACTTTCCTCTTGTCTTTAAACACCACTTGCCTTATACCAATCCCTTTCCTGAATCTGCATTCATATGCTATTCTCTCACATTTATACTGCATAATACTGGATATAACTAGTGGGTTCCATGACAGACAGCACGATTTTGGAACAGGACATTTATCAGCCTGCCTGAAGCAAAGTTTAAGGCAAAAAGCAAAAGATGGCAAAAATGTTTGGCATTAGAACACATTTTAGATGAGCTTTCTGCTTAAAACCTTTCTGACCAGGAAAAATACTTCTGATTTTGACACTTGCAGAAATGAAGTTCCCAATAAACCATAAAAACCCCACGTATATTAGCACTGATCAGAAAGAGAGAGGGAGGGAAGGGAATGAACTGGAGAGATGAAGAATTAAGACAAAGTGACACAAGTCCTCCTAAATTCAGAAGGCACTGCCTGCACAACATATTTACTCCAGCACACAACTGAAACTCTGAATTTTTGCTAGGGCTGTTTGAACCCCCTCCTCCCCTCAAAGTCATTTGTTCTAGGGGCTTAAGACAAAGAACATCTATTATTACACCAGGCATAATATTTTTTTCTGGTCATGAAGTAAGAAGGCAAGTCTAATGCCAGACAAGACATACGCACAACATTTTACGTGTAGATTTCAGTTTCAAATTCTGTCTTAAAAGACATCATAGGACGAACAAAAAAAGTACTCATTGTCAGCACATTTATATAAGTTATTTCAAAATTTAAGCAAAGTAAGAATATTTCCTTTAGGAGCTGTTTAAAATCACACCAAAAAAAAAAAGCCTGTAAGAAGTTGTGCCATGTTACTTCTAAGGTTTTTTTTTTTAATTCTCCATTTTTAATTGTGCTAGAATAGGCTACAGTACCTCTGATTTTAATGTTCTGATTCCATTTTGCAAAAGTGTACAAAACTGGATGAATATTTTTAGAAATACATCCAACACACAGCACATAACTTCTAAAAAGCGATCTTAGAAATCTCCAACTTCTTGTTTTGTTTGATTTTGTGTTTAGATGCCAAAAACAAGTACATAATTGTACTGTTAAAAGCTACGTTGAAATCCCAACAAACACTCAGCAACAGATTGTACATACTGCTCACAGCACAGCTAAGCAAAGCAGTAAAATTCCCATGGGAATCTCAACCAGGTTGCAGCCTTTTTCCCCCCTCACAACAACTAAAAATATACATATTTGTCCTTTGACTGTATTTCTTACTGTTTCTCTCTACTTGCAGACAGTTTTTTGGCACTTGGATTTAGGGCAGAAAGCATGTAACAGCCACGCATTTCTGTACTCTTTCTTCCCCTTTATTTTCCTTACTCTAGCAAGAATCTCTTTCATTTTTAAGAACAGTTATTTCTGCAATTCAGTATCCAGACTAAAGAAGTATACATTTTGTCACTCCATTTTGTGTTTCAACATTAAAACAGACTTTAAACCAAGTCTGGAGCTACCATGTTGCTTCAATGAAATTCGATATTAAACCAGATTTTTTTTTCCTATGACAGCTGCAGACATATAAAAAAAAATGTAGTATTTGTGGAATTTTATTAACTTTACAACAGCTCCGAGGCTGCACTCAACCCAGATCCAACCAGAGCAAGGGCAACACAGAAGCCTGGCCCCCAGAGCACAAATCACAGTCTACAACATAATAGATGGTGAAGCAAAGCAACACTCTGGATGGACAAACAGTAAGGAGGCACTGTGAAAAGATGAAGTGAGGGGAGGAGAGTATGCGATTTCTGAGACCACCTATGGACAGAGTTTTTTTAAATATAGCCCTTCAAGCTACAGAGATTGGTTTGTCTTTTTTCTAGCTGACCTCTGCATTTGCCTTTATCAACTGGTTGCATTGACAACAAACACCAAAAAGATGCTTTGCAATTTTCAGCAAATGGTCGGTAGGTGAAAAAGGTGGGTGAATTAGGGAAAACTTACCAACCAATAACAGTTCCCCCAGATAGGCCAGAACGAAACTTGCACTGCAGGATTCAGAGCCTTATCATTACACGCAGCAGTAATGTAACTGGATCCTTCTAAGCACAGCTATGACCAGTCAAGAGTTAAGAGAAAGTTTATGAAAGTATAAAGAGCAACGTGATTTTGATCTATCCTTTCCACTCACCAACTATGACTAACTACGCATTAACAAGTATGCACATAGAACCCAAGATGTGAAGTATTGCATCTTTTTCTCCCACTAGTAAATTCAAGATGTGCCACAAAGAAGCATACAACTAGCAAGTTATAGCCTGGCCTAGTATACAGTGCTGGAAAAGTAAAATTGGAAATATCACCTTATTGATTGATTCCATTTGTTATGGAAGCAACCACATTACAAGTAGGCAAGGGAAGACCCTCAAAACAGACCATGAAAGAAGCCACAGGGAGGTTTAACTAAAGGGTTAACTGAAGAGTAGCAAATAAAGAGCAGAAAAAAATCTTCCCTCTGAAATCAATTGCAAAGAAATTAAATTGTCAGTGCAACATCTTGTCCCATAATGTTCTCTTTATTTATTTTAACAAACAGCATGCCAAAGAGTTGCAGCTGCCAGAGAGCACTGTCTTACAGCCTTCATAAATGCTACATGGAGTTTCATCAGACCCTAAGTTTGGACAAAATCCGCTGAGGCTTTAGAGCTGTACAAAGCAAGAAACAAGATTTTCGCAAGGCACTTGGGATTTGGGTTTTTCTGGTTCTCCATATTAAAAAAGAAAAAAACCTTGAGCACAAGCACATACCCAAGTTTTGTTCAACTGATGGTTACAATAGCAACTTGTAAACTAGGAAAAAGGGAAAGGGACACAATACAGTTTTTACACACGCAGTTAACTGAAAACAAAGGAAAAGTTTCCATCTCGGTACATCACAACCGACATCCTTCCCAAAAAGAACAAAATCCTTTGAGCTGGAAAAGACGAGAGGAGAGAAAGCAGGTTAGGCTGAAGGCCACGGCTGGGCACTGCAAAGGCAGCAGTGGGTGGCCGACCAGCACCTGCCCCGAGCGCAAGTGTGAGGGGCCGGCAGGGCCGTGAGGGGCCGGCAGGGCCAAGCTGCTGGCAAGGCCGTGAGGGGCCGGCAGGGCCATGCCGCCTCACCTCGGGGAGCTGGGGCACAAGTGCCCAGCCTAAGGCACAGCAGCCACACAGTCCGGCCGTGAAAAGCAGGCCCAGCAGGAAGTGACGAAGCCTCTGGCTTATCTGCATGGGCAGGAGTGTAGGGACTAAGGAGTAACACCGGTTGTATGCAACACGGTGTGAGGTTTCTGCATAGTGTGAATGATTTCTGAACAACCTCCTGGCAACCTATCAAGCTCACTAGAACAGAAATTTGCGTACACCACCTTTATATACACTGAACAACCAGCTAAGAAAGTTTTTTGTGAGCAGTATTTTTGTTTTTATTAGACAGCATGTTGTTAGAGTATTCCTTTACATTAGCACCTTTGTTGCAGATGTCTCAGCCCATAAGCTATACTAAAAAGGCAAGCGTGTCCTTCAGTCCATCAGACCTGCAAACTTTGCACTAGACTATTTATAGCTATTCAAGCTGTAATAAAGGAGTTCATACGGCCTTTGGTATTGCTGCACCGGTGGGTATTTACATACTCTATCATAGCACTTCTCAAGCCAGCACCATTCCACGTCCATGCTACACCAGCAATAAATATTTATATGGCCATGCGGTGACTAGAGCAGCAAAGTTATTCGGCTGAACGATAATCTACGAAAGCAAGAGAAAGATGGCATCTGCTTGCACTAGCCACCACCAGAAAACCTGCATAACACTCTGCTCTTCAGCAGTGCCTTTAAACAGAACACAGGGAAGGTATTTAATTTAACTGGATGATCTGGAGATCATCCAGAAGCTCCAGGCAAACGATTTAAAAAGGGAACAATTAAAACTATTAATTAAATTCAAAAGTCATATGTAATTTCAGATTAAAGAGGGGAGCCAGTAAATTCTAATCAGGAACATTGCTTACAGAAGTTGAAGCCAGATAATACAACATCAAAAAAAAACATCATAAGCAATAAGCTCAACCCATTCAGACAGGTCCTCAACTTTAAGGTTTAATTTAAAAAAAAAAAAATGTTTTATCTGAAGAACTAGAATTCATTGAAATATAGACTCAGAATACCCACGCCAATCTTCAGAACATCTTTGTACACAAGTTCTCATCTGTCAAGAGTTTACAACAGCAAAGACAGGCAGAAAAAAAAACTGCTGAAAGAAAAAGATATTAAGACTACTTTACTTCTCAACAATCTCTCAGCTACTCCAGCAGCAATAATTATAATATCTATTCAGTATGCAATACTAAATGCGCACCCATAGCGAAAAGGTTTTGCAAAGATTTCACATGGGAAATGTTCCGTGCCTCTGCTCATACTTTTCACTTTTCTGTATACTGTTTTCAGCACTCTCTCATTTTCAAGGAGAGGACTGCAATTGCACAGTATATAAGAGATAGCAATACCATGGAATTAGTTACAAAGTTCTGCATTTTTGTTTTATCGTTTCCTACAACTGACATCCTATACTTATTCGATTGCTTCTTTGCATTAACCTAATACTTCCATACAATGATCTACTAAATGGTTACAATCTTTCCCAAGAACTAGCTGAGAAGCCACATTAAAATTGACTAAATTCAAAATTAGAAGTGTAATCTAACACTGCATTGCCCAATCACTTACCATCACAGAAGTCTGTTGAAACTCTTCATCATCAATTCTTACTATTCTGAAAAAGATTATTTTCTCAAAAAGTATTGTCCTTACATGGATTTTATTCTAATACTAAAGGAGAAAACCCATTTCTCTCTATCATTTTTAAATCGAACACCTCCACAAAGACACAGAGAAACATCAGCTGTTTGGGTACTAGATATGCATAGATTTTACTTTCCTTTTTTTTAAGCACAAATGTCTACTATTCCAGAGAGCTGAAAAAAAAAAAAAAAAGTGTTCTGCATTTTATTCTATCCAGTCATACGTTCCCTACTGTTCTGTCACACTGCTGTGAAACAAGTGATACTTTCTTTAGAATTCTACAAAATAACAGCACATTTATTTAATAGACAAGCACTTCAAAAATAAACAACTGTCTAAAAAGCAACTAGGTAAAGATATACAGAATGCAATTGTTTATTCTCAGAGTTATGCAATGTGCAAGAACAAGATATGATCAAATATTCTCAAGTAGGGTTTTTGTTTATTACAAAGCAATGTGAGTTTGTTCTGCATCTGGAAGTTCCCGACTTAAAAACCAACAGAAGCACTGCCAATGGAGAACAAGCAAGTCTCCAGTATCGCCTGCTGCTTTAAGTTTATGCAGCAGCCAGACAAAACATCAGTTCATCTTCCTAGTGCTGCTTTTTTATATGAGCATTTACTCTACCAGCCGCAAAGATTCTGCCGTGCTGAGGGTGGCATTTTGTACGGCTGAAAAGGCAGGTAGGACAACAGGCGCCAAAACTCATACTGCACACTAAAAACGGCACTTTTCTAGATGAAAAACAGAAAACTCAATTCCATATTATGATTGTTATTCCTTAAGCACTGCAGCTTGAGCTAGTAAGTAGTCCCTCCAGAATAAAAGGTATAGGTTTATGCACATGAGTTGATGCCTTGGAAGTTCCACTGTCATCTTCTACACAAAATTAACATAAACCAGGGCAGAAAGTCAGAAGACTACATTGGCACTTGCAGGATTCTAGCAATGCTCTACGTCTTGTAGAAATTCTGAAAGCACAGAAACAAAACCACATATTCCAGGTAGCTTTGTATCTTACTCAGCTGAGCATTCAGAAACCAGTATTTGAACAAGCTAGTCAACTAAACCCAGCTCGTCTCCCAGGTTATGGTTTTTCCACAGGTGCCTCATATGGATAATTTTTATTTATTTATTTAAAATTAAGGCCAGTTTGATTTGCAGCAGGGAAATTCAGAGAAGCGCAAGGGCTATAGGCAGTGTTAGTGGGACGTTGCACCTTCTCAGTCTAGGGCACCCAAATCCAGAATTGTTCATTGAGACAGAGAGGGACAACTATCTGCTAGATGACTTACATAGCCGTTGCATATTAAAAGTATTAAGACAGCTGCTCACAAACAGGGCCTTTATAAATTCAAGCTATCCAGACCTGCTACCATAGGATAGTGGGGAGAAAAAAAAAAAAACAAGAAGTATTAGAAGTACTCCTTAAAGGGTCTGAACAGACAACATTCAGAGTTACCGACACAACTTTGTAACCAGCCTGAAATGTTTTCTAACAGCAGTTACATTAAAAAAAAAAATGTTTTAAACACTTTACAAAATTCCACAGATTGTAACTTCTAATGACAAGGAACTAAAAGCTTTATTCTCCACTTCATTATAATGGGTATACTTCAGCATATTCTAACTTAGTCACTACATTATAAATGCCATCACAAATCTGAAAAGGTATTCAGTTTCATTAATAACTACTTTATATAGCATTCTTCCTTCATCCTGTCAAATTATTTACTGCTTGTGCAAGTGAAATAAGTTTAAAAAAAGTATCAAATTTCTTATAATGCAAACCAAATCTGTGGGCCACAAAACCAGTAACAGCCATTTATTTAGAGGTTTAGTATTTCACCGAGGTAGTCTGATGCTAAAGATTCGCCACCAGCCTTTCAACTAGGTGACAAAGTAGACAAGAATACTAAGACCTCCAGATGATGCACTCTCGGTCTACAGAAACACAAGAAAATTTGTTGTCTCAATTTAAAAAGTTACAGAGATTCCCACAGAAGTTGCAGAAGTAAAATGGAACGATCTCTTTGCAAGATCTTTACTACTCAGAATTAATCAAAGCAAAACAGTCATCCTAGTGATAATCCCCTTTAGCGCTTGACAGTTTATGCAATAGTCAATTACTAAAGAGGATGAAAGAGAACAATCTTTGCAAATGGGTCACTGTCTATATTTATAATGATTAAAAACAGCCTGCTACTAAAAGTAACTTTTAATGAGCAT
Organism: Anseranas semipalmata; assembly: GCA_013399115.1. Lineage (NCBI taxonomy): Eukaryota > Metazoa > Chordata > Aves > Anseriformes > Anseranatidae > Anseranas > Anseranas semipalmata. The sequence continues at coordinate 201,775 of VXAA01003237.1, forward strand.
AAGTAACATTAAGTCAGAGCAAATATTTTACTCATACACGTATATGTTCCATGTCTCCTGTGACAGAAGAGGAGGTAACACTCATCCTCATCAGAAAAAGTATTTCAGGCAGGTTATGCATTAACATTGCTGAAAGCAGATTTTAATTTGTCTGCAACTACTTTATTCCAAAGTATCATCTTTACATAAAGATAACACCTAACCATCCTTGATGTGATCTCTGAACTTACCCACCTCCTCCCTGTCTGCACACCCTTTCTTAAATCTACTTGTTAGTAGATTTTACCTGCAAACACTGCCCAAAAGTCCTTTTCTAAACCACTTTTAAATTTCTTCTCCTTTTGCTTCAACTCTTCTTTCCTAAAAAAATCAAATGTGTAGGTTTGGGGTTCCCCCCCCACCTTCAGAACAATTATTCAGGACTCTACTGCACATCAGTAACCTTTCAGCTGCTTCTCTCAAGTACTGTGCATCCTCTGCTACAAAATTTTCCTCTCAGTTTCCTTCTTTCCCATTGCTTGCCTCTCAAATGATTATTTTCTGCCCTTCTCGTGGGATCAGGACATCACACCTGATACCACTGTCCTAAAATTTTATTGAGAAATTTCATTGATTCTCAGGTTTAAGAACCATCAGTGTGCCAGTGATTCCGCCTATGCACTCCTGATCCACTTCATTCAGTTCCAATTCTACTGGCAGTTACCATCTCCACCAGAGATTTAAATCTGCTTAAATGGGAATGTTTCTTCTCAAGCCCTGCCTTCTCTCATTACCTCCAAGTCCATAAGCAAACACGTGATTCTTATAACACCTTATGCATCTGAGTTACACCCAATACTTGGAATTTCTTTGTATAAAGTGTCAAGAGTATTCATTACCCATTCCATTTTTTTTTCTCTTGACCAGATCATTTGCCCACATCTTCATTAGCAAATTCCTCTGCTCACATTGTCACCTCTCTAACCTCCATTTCATACCAGATTGCAGCTGCTCAAAAAATCCTTCCTTTATGCAGTACATTGGAGACTGGATCTTCCAGCACTTCCACAGCCAACGAACATACGAGCTGGAGACTGTTCAGCTACAGAAGCTGCACTTCTTTACTGGAAAGGAGAAGTAGGATAATCTTTGGAGAATAGCGTACCCACCTCTTAGAAGAATCTCATAATACAAGCACTCCTCTGCATCTCATACATTCACACTCAGGATACTGAAAAAACACTGAGGGTTGGGCTAGGGTCAAAAAATTACCATCACCTCAAACTAACCCATCCCTCATTTCCACAGCTGGCTGGAAACCATGCCACTGGGCTTGTTAGATTCAAAGTTTTCTTGTACAAACAGACTGGACCACAAAAGCACACCCCTTAACTCACAGGCTACCTCAGTACTAGCTCTGTGCTGACATATACTTCAATTTCCCTTCATGCCAGACTACTTAAACATGAGTCCAAGAAGACAAAAAGTCAGCCACACAGAGGTGTCAAGGCCAGTCTAGTCCCTACCCTTACAAATGTAAGAGAAAACACCTGTAGCTCAGAGCTTATTGTAATACAGACAGCATAAAATTGAATTCCACAGCAGGCAGAGGGAAGGAAGAGCCACAGTCAGACTGTCTTGGGAAGCGAAATCCTGTTTGTGTGCGAAAGCTGGGAACTTGATGTTCTCACTACAGACTAAAAGCAATAAAAACAGCTTTCTGAGCCATTAATTTCAGCACAGCTGATTTCTACTAAACAATGCTCATTATTGAAAGAATTATAAAAAAAACCAAGAGTCTGTTCCAGAGAAGGCTGGCACTCATAACATCTAGATTGAGCTGCTGTGACATCAGTGTTACTACTGCTTTAATCCCTATGGCTACTAAATGTCAAATATTTTTATTGTATTTATACCCGTGATTCCGCATGATGAGATGAAGTTACTTCACGGTTTTAAAATAAAAGAACCGCGAGGCACACTGAGCACCCACTCTCTTGCTGTCTGAGACTGTGATTATGATGAGTTCCACGGCTACACAAGTCAAAAACCAGCATGATTTTTCTACAGCTGAAACATAACATTTTTAGGATTCAGAATTTTAAGCACTGTGAAACCTTCCATTTCAGTCCTTCCATACAAGCCGGTGAAGTCTACATACACGTGCATGTTTGTCCCACTGAAGTCCACACTTCCAAATAGGTTTTGGTGGTGAGGCAGTGGGGGGGTGGGATGAAGGAGAAGGATGAAAAGATTAAGAGTCACCATATCAGTAGTCACAAAGTCACATGGAAACTGAACAGCAGGCCTGAATGTTTATTATTGTTTGGCAGAAGAAATCATGTAATGTGAATTTCATCTACTTTAACTAGAAAAGGTGATGCATATTCAACACAGAGGAAACTGTATTTACCACACTTACATCTGTATGTTGTATCAACTATTTAGAGTAAGATATACTTTCAAAACATTCCTTAGCATTTTGTCATTCATTAGGCAATCAATTAATACAACAGCAGATGAGACATTGCACATGCTTCTAACGTAAATATCTAATATTATTTTATCCTTATAAGTTCTAAGCACCTCACATTAACTACAGTGAACTAGGACATTGATTGGTTTTCTCCACTTTCTTCATAAGTCTTTACATTAATGAAGTGAGAAATAAAACTAAAAACGTGAAGAAATGAAATTCAGTAATCCCATGTATTGCTTATGATTTGCAGGCAAAAGAGTAATTGTTAGAAAAGGTAACAAATATGAGAGGCATGAAGTCCCATAACTAGAGAAACTGACTTTCAAGAAAGAGGTCGAGAATAGAGGAGGATATTTAAGAACTACCGATTCTGGGTTCTTCAATAAATAAATAAATATATATATATACACACACACGAGTTCATGACTACGTAAATCACCCAGCCTACCTTTAAGATCTTCCCATACTCACTCATATTAACTAAGCAGCTTTTGGAATACCACCCTTATGTGAGTTCTGAATGTGGGAAGTGAGTGGCTGACCAGTGAGATCTATTACAGTGGCCAGTTTGTACACAGGCAACAATAAAGTGTAAGAAAGTTTAAGAGCAGGGAGTTTTTAATCTGAGAATTTTAAAACAATTTAAAATCTCTCTATACTGGGGGGACAACCTACATACACAAATACATAAATCTGTATATGTACATATACATCAGTGTTTGAAGAACAAATCTGGAATTACAACAGACCAATTAACTTGGTTATCCATACCAGAAGTATGACCTAATTATCTAAATCAGTGGTAACTTTTTTTTTTTTTTTTTAAAGAGAAGGGGGTAGGGAGGTATTAAAAAAAAGAAAAAAGAAAAAGAGAAGCAAAAGAAACCACTTCCACTTTACTAAGGAAAAAGGAAATCAATGCTCAGTTTTAGCCTGAAGTGGGAGTACGTCATTCCTGAGATTCTTCCATACTAATTAACGAAACTCACATGTTTTGAGTTTTAATCCAGCGTAAAGCTGTGAGAAGCAGAATTGGCAAAGCTGACTCATTACAAGAGTCTACAAATAAAATAATCAAGCCAGAAATTAAACTCCATACAAATTTAAGTGTACCATTTTTAAACTATTAAACCCTCTAGCACATCAATTTACAGCTCTTACACTATCTATACACAGACTTAGAAAAAGCTGACAGTAACTAGCACTATTATCTTCCTCTGGTTTCAAAAAGCCAAGAAGCGTGTTATTGCAGTAGGCTCCCTTCCTCTGGAAGAGAATATAACCTAAATTCAGCATCATCTCAAAACAATCGTAATAAAGAAATGTTTCCGTAACATTCAATCGCAGGATAATGTGAATGGAATTAATCCCCAAACCAAAGTACTTCTGCAAGTAGTAGAACACACACACCAACTGTTTAGACTTCAATAGCTAGTTAATGCTGAGACAAGACATTTTTACTTAAACAATCTCAATTTCTTAGGAAAAAAAATCAAAACAGTAACAAACAATTATGGTAATTTTGAAAAGGAAGAAGAAAAGGAAGAAAAAAAANACACAGAACTCTACAGAAACTTGCACTATTACTTTTTTTTAAGCTTACCTGCACTTGTTCTGTGGAGCTACTACTGAGTTCATCTCCAGATTCTGAATCTTGGTGAATTTTTTCTGAGCCTTCTCCTGCTGAATCACAAGATTGTTCATGCAAAAAGCTGGTCTTCTCTATTTCCAAGAACTCTGGACACGGGAAATGACCCATGGAGATGGTTCTATACTGATTGGAAATCTTCGGAGATTGCAACTCGTTGTTAAGTTTTCCATTGTTTTGAGTAAGGTCCAGACTCAAACCAAGAGTTTGACCAGGGCTATTGTTTGGTCCCAGATTTTGATTGGCATCTCGAACTAAGCAAGACACTTGAACTGGAGAGGATTTTCCAAAACTAGAAAGCTCTGGTGACTTATTCACATTTTCTGTCGATCTCTGTAATCCGTGTGTCAACTTTAAAGCATTATTTGGCAGCATACCTGCTTGCTTAACGGGTGGCATCAGTGCTTTTCGTGGTATTTCCTTCACATACTGTGCTGGCACATAGAAGGGTTTGGAATTTTCATCCCTTTTGACTTGCCACCAATCATCATTAGTTTTCTTCACTAAGATGTATTTCTCCCCTTGCTTAATCACAATTTTCTTGTCCTTGGCCTCATACTCATAGTCATACTCCACTTCAATGTACAATTGTCCTGGAAGGATCTTCCCACCCTTATCAGCCATCTCTGTTTGAAAAGATTTCACCTTTTCCGGCAAACAGTAAGCGACATTCTGCTTCAGAAGTGTTATTTTCCTGTTAATAATCAGAGCTGTAAGAAAAAAAAAAAAAAAAATCTACATAATGAAGTAACTGTCCAAGAGCACTTTAAAGGAAAATAATTTCAAAAATAACCCCGCATACTCGATTTATGTCAACCTCAGACAGATAAACTGATGAAAAAAGGAAGACTTTCAGGTACCTTTCGGAGCAATAAAACAGAAAGTCAACAGTACAGCCGAATCACTGACTTAACTCTTGTATTCACACAAACCTCTTGCTATCAAGTTACCCATCAAGCCTGTTGTTTCTATTACTAAGCAAGGTTAATCATCACTGGGGGGGACCAGTTTAAGTCTCTCTCTTGCTTACATACAGGCTTAATTTCTCAAGAAACTGTGTCACTATTCCGGTTTTAATCAATATATGTAAAAGAAAAATATGATGGTTTGCTTATTTTGAGCTGTCCTTCAGTTCAAGAGTCCCTTCAGAGCGCTCCGAATTCCTTACAAAATCCTTTAATTCTCCCTCCAGTGCTACATCCCAGCCACCAAGGTCAGCAGGGGCTGGCAATCCTTCACCCCCGTGCTGCACACTGTGTACAGACTCCGCTCACCTTCACCTACGCGCAGAAGCAGATCCCTAGGAGCTATGCAACCTGCGCCATCTGAGGATGCAGGTCGTGTTGCCTCTACATCTGGCCATGCTTTAAAAATGTTGATTTACTGCTGTAACTTGCTAGTATAACTGTAATATACAATTTAATCTAAAACTGTGTTAATATTAAAAAGCAGTAAAGTTTCCAAGATACTTTGGTTTTATTGGTTCAAATTCTACCTATTTACTTTGCTCTTAAAAGAGCTTTTAGCGATATTTACTTCACAGAAAACCTGATACAAGAGTGATAAGTGATAAAACAAAAGACAAAAAGACAAAAAAACAGCAATAATGAAACAGGATTATGAACCAAAACAAACAAAAAAAAAGTAATAAAAGGATACTACATGAAAATTTTGAAAAGGACTTCTAGCATCTTACAGTCCAGACAACTACCACCGTACCCATAGCCATGAACTACGATTTCTCCTCCACTTAATCTCATAACATCAAAGTCACAATTCATGAGTTGGTAAGCATCAGTCTTAGGAACTTACAATGACAACATAATGAAGTAACATGAAAGATAGTTTCTTAATCTTGAAAAAAAATTGAAGCATACAAGTAAATGGGGAAGACCTCTAACATTCAAAATGCTGCCATATTTAACCCCAAAGATTAACAAATGTGTCTAAAAAAGCCCACACGTTTAGTGAATGAGAAAAACAATTCAGAAGCTTGCTGGTCTGGAAGTTGAGACTTCGCGATGAGATTTACAGTGTTTACCCTGAAACACAGTGGAACTAATGCAATGCCATGCAGGCACACAGATGCAGGCTGTAATAGGGACTAAGTGCACAAACAACAAAAGAGACTTCTGGGGAGAGTTGAAGCTGAAAGCCCTAACAGTTCTTCAATTTTTCTTTCCCCATTTCTGCTATTTGACCTGATCCTTGAACACATTACATTTCCCACTTAGCTCAGGAGAAAAAGACAACACTAAAACGCTCAAGTACGAAACCTAGAAAGAATGACCCATGTTTAAACCATGTCTTTCTTTCTCCATCATCTACACCCAGGACACATTTCCTACAGGTAGCTTTAAAGCCACAATTGTTTACAAGACTCCAAATGGAATCACAAGATCAGGCTTACAAGTTTATTGCAGGACTTGGCAGAAAGATAGATGGTACCACATTCAAACAAAGCTGACAAGAGGAACACAAAACAGTAGAAAAGAATGCTTGGATTGTCCGGGTTTGGGATGTTTTTTTTTTTTTTCCCTTTTCTCTCTCCCCCATAAACCAGTACACTGACATTTGCAGCACTACAGTCTATTTACAGTCTCGGTACAGAACAACCAGCCTACCTGCTGTTCAACATAAATAGGTATTTTTAAGTGCAGTTCTGCAGTTGTTTAGCAACTCCAACAGCAGGTAAACATACCCACTCTCTTCCTAGCTTTGGAAGCTCTCGCATACAAATGTTATTTTCCTTCTTGTTACTGACTCCTCCCAACACTTTTTCAGCATTGCTACCAATCCCTTTCACAGCTTCAAGGTCATATACCAGAAAAATACAAGCAATTCCAAGTTACAGTCTACCATTAAGGTATGCTGCCTTGGATATTAAAATGTAAGAAGACAACCCACTCACACTGGTTTTACTTCTCCCAAAGGAAAGAATATATATCTATGGTTTCCCACAGGGCTACACCAAGTGTTTACAAGCTTGGAATTTTCATTCTTTTGCCTATTTCATATAATTATATAGTGAGAATGCATCCTTAATGTGTTGTTTTTCAAGATAGATAGGCTCAATATAAGTTGTATTTTATGCTTCAAAAACAGTTAACAGGATTTTAAGAAATAGAAGTTAAATAAAATACAATAGCTACAAAAATATCTCTATGCAATTCTGAAGTCAGTTTTGCAACCTCATGCCTTTTCCATTAAAAAAAGGCACAGTTTTTTGTTCTTTCAGGCAAGCTGCAAAATTACCAAGTCAACAGCAAACATTTGAACATAGATCAAAAAGAGACAGGCTGTATTCTGTGGCTGGCCAGAACGCTGGAACAGTTTTATAAATATATCACATCATCAGGATCATGCAAGGCTCTACTTCTCCACCTTCACTGAGAGAAACACCTATGGTACAGGTGGGAAGTCCTTAATTAATAAATATTAACTCTGCAAACATCTACCATTGCCTTGATTTCACAGATCCAAACGCAGTAAGCTTTGCTTTGTTTTAATTTTTCAATGCAGCTGTTGTGCCACGAGACTGCCTGTGCCCTGTGCGTAGCCCAGGAGACAGCCACTGGTGATGCCCTCTGAAGGGTGCACCCATCTGCCTCGTGGGGCTCAGGTTAAAGAGCCCTGGAAGCCTTGGCCAAGCCTCTGCAGTAGAGGGCACAGAACAAGGCAGACATGAATGCAGAGCTGTGACATTTGGAGCACACGACTTCATTGCCACTAGCCAGCAATGGAAGCCACGCAGCAGGTCAGACCTTGTAGCCTCCCCGTACTTTTCTCGTCAGTTACCTGTAATGCTGGATGACACCCACTTTGGTAAAGAAGGTTGAGGAATCCTAATTAGAGAACGATAGGCATGAAAAAGCCATCTCCTGCCACAGAGGACAGCTGTAAGCTTTAATACCTTAAAGAAAGTCTTAATATCTGGTTAACAGCTTAATAACAACGAACACCCCCAACTGACCAGAAAAACATTAGAAAACTTTTTCATGAATTCCAAAAATCCAATTCAAGCCACATTTTCCATCTGATAAGCGGAACCTGAAAGCCACAGGTAACTAATTTAGGGTGGGCCACATCCCCACGCAGAAAGACCTTCCTCCACCTCACAGAGCGCTTGTGCACCACGAGGAGCGAGCACGCTCGCCATCACGCCCGCGGCACCGGCTGCCGACCACCCGACTCAGAGGCCGGCAGCGAGCCGGCGTGGATCTCTTTGGGCTCCTGTTTCCAATGGGAACCGTTCCCAACCGTTACTCGGCGAAGGCTGGCAGCCCGCGGTCTTTGCCAAGGCCAGCACAGGCACTCAGTGTAAACCTCGACAGCTCTCCAGCCGATGTTTCGGCCTAGCAAGAACTTACCCGTTTCTAACCAAACCAGGATCTTTCCTCACCAAACCTGAGCAGCTGCAATGGCAACTTCAGCCCTTCTCGGAGTGGTTTGTTCTAGGTATCTCTGTATTTGTTTAGAAGCAAACCTTTCCTAGGGCAACTAAAACCCTAGAGCAACACGTTCACCTACTTAAAGCACTCGCTCTTAACTGCAGAAAGATGTTCTCTAAATTCATCTTGAAGCACATGCAAACGGACCTGGAAGAAGCACGGCCCTAACACACACACACATACAGACATATGCACATTGATAAAATCATGTGCAATATGTATATGATTATATATCACATTAAGTATGATCATCCCTAACTTCAGCACTATCCCAGAACTAAAGACAAAATAAAAATCAGGAGGTACACAGTATGTTTCCTACCTCTCCCCAAATTATCACACACAGAGTATATTCTTCTGACCTGAAAAATTATTTGCTTCTGAAGCAAATAATTAAGAAAAAAGTCTTTCTGGTATATCTCAAGTC
>VXAA01003237.1:212573-231408 GCA_013399115.1 Anseranas semipalmata
GGGCTGGGTCTTCCGCCTGCCGAGGTAGCCTGCTGCCGGCGTGAAGCGGTCTTTTGGGGACCCCGGTGGTAATGGGGAGCATGCAGGCCCTCTGTGTCGGTAATAACGAGAGCAGATGGGAAACAAAAGGTACACCCCGTCCTCGCAGCAGGCGGGGATCTACGTGTTGGTTAATCCGTGGTACCTGAGGAAACCACAATATTTAGTCTGAGCAGGGAGAAATAATAAGAAATAGGCGTGTGCACTTATTCAGAGTTAACGTGGCATCTCCTGCTATCATAGTCAAAATTGCTAAACATCCAGTTTGGGAACGTTTATGTGACCTTCACAGCATTTCCAAATTGTAAGTAATCTTATCTTTTTCTTCAGAAAAATTGTATCTAGTCCTCAGGGCGGCACAGATAACCTTGAAAGCATGAGCTGACTGTAACTGATACAGTGGTATCCGAATGAATCTGCAAACATCCCGAAACAATGGCACTGAGATGTGTAAACTGTCTGCACTCTATTAACGTAATCAAGACTCATGTTGGCCCTAACTTTTTCTTTGTTGGTTATTTTAGCACATGGGATAAGGAAGGAAACAGTAAAATCCTCAAGAGGTGGAAAAAGGTTTTGCTGAAGGGAAGGAAAGGCAATGGGAAGAGAGCACCTGAAGGGTGCAAGCAAGAGAGGGAAACAGAGACTGTATTTGAGGTAAAGAAAAAGAGAAAAATGGCATAAATATGCATAAATGAACATGTGGATGTATTTTCATACTGAACCGTATTTCCAATAATGATATTTCCCTGCTGTTTTGTATCTGGCAATCTGTGACAATATGCAAGACAAGTAGTAAACAGTGCAAATATCTTAAAGTTTTGCTTTTATGTATCTTAGCCTGAATAATTACGCAAATGTCCCCATGACACTGAGTATCATTTGACTTTGGGCTAACTGTCCACACAACATCATCAAAATTCGGTGAAGTCTGCTGATGGAGTAAGGCTGATACCACTGTCACACCTCCATCTTCAAAAGTTATTCACAGAATCCAGAAGAAACAGTAGAGACTACTATTTCTATTGCAAGGGAAACAACATCTTATATATAGGTGTTCATTATTTATCCTTAAAAATCCAAAAGAAACTTGTAAAGTAGTTTTGTATTCATACTTAATATTTTTAAACCAAATATCTGAAAATAGACACACAGTAGTTCAGGATACAGTGTTCAGATGAATGTTTTTTTCTCTAATAAGATTCAGCTCGTATGCCCAGTTTTGTGGTAGAAAATAATATACTTAAGACACTTGGGTGTTTCTAGGCAAGCTGACTGCATTTTACCTACTGACATGCCTGAGGTATGCATAAAAGCATCTCAAAAATCAGTCTTAGTAACCACATTGTAATTATCCTTTCTTACTGCCAAGGCTTCGCTAGAGTGCTGCAGGATACGGCATTAGTGATTCAGTATGAGGCACTCTTCCCTCTGAGTCAGTGTTGAACCAATGGTCCCACATAATGCTAACGTGCATAATAGAGCTGAAGGTGCCAGAAGACATGTAATTTTGAGTCCCTGCCCAAGTGCAGTCATGAAAGATTCCATACCACCACGCTACGCACAAACTGTCCAGCTCTAGTTCCAATTTTAGCACATTACGTATTCTGCCTATGAAGGATTTCTCTATAATTTTGCTGGAGAAAGAGAACTAGAGTTCACAACCTTTACTCACTGTGACTTGTTTTTCCTGGAGATGTGCAAGTGTAGGATGGCTGTCACACTGGACACCTCTGGTAGGACTATGTACATACATTAGGTGAAAAGATCCAGTACATGTAGTGACCTCTTGAATTTCAGATTGAAAGAATTGTGAAACACAGTTGCTTTACGTACTGTATGCAGCTGTGCTAGAAACTACAGGACTCTTAATTCTTGTATCTGTTGCATTTGGAATATTTTTGTCTCATAGCTTGAACATTAAACATCAATTTCTGCCTTTGTAAACTGATTTGTTATGTAAAGCTAGTGTTTGGTCTGTGTCTATCTGTCCTTCTACCCTATATCTTCCAACACCATTGTCCAAATTTACCTATGTTTGCCAAAAGGGAGGTGTCTCAAAGGCAGTTAAACTCTTGAAAGTCCTGTGAAAGCAGGCAGCCGTATAGAAGGGCAGGAGAAGACGCATAAGGAAGTGACATTATAAATGCCACAATTGTGGAGAAAAAGTTGACCTGATACTTGCAATCTGTCATAAAATACAAATCCACAGAAAACAAGTGTCATGGTTCTGAAAATCCAGTCTTGAAAAAAATCTTTTTTTTGGTGTTTGATTTAGACATAGAAAAAATACTTATTCTCCTTAGATTAAGAGTTCTGAAATGGCAGGGTCATATGTATAGAAATCTGAGTCTGTTACATTTGAAGGGCAAAAGCCCATTTTATTTTATTTTTTCTTCTATAAGTCCTCTAATTCAAATCTCTGCAAGTTCAGCTGTCCATTATTTTGGTCATGACTCAGTTGCAGTAATTCTAGATGAATGTCGTGTTTTAATTCATTTGAAATGCATATCTAAGATTGGACATTGCCATCCTGTTTTTCACAGGGCCAGAACTGATGTTAGATAACGAACAGAAATGTGCTGCCTAAAATGTGATCAGTGTTAAATCCAGGTTGTTTGTTCATTGTTTGCCATCCCCGTTACCACACAGGTTAATCTCATTATGAACTATGTTGATTCTTTCTTTCGGAAATGGCTGAAAAGGCAAATACAAAAAGCTTTCTCACACCTAACAGCCAGATACTGCAAGTATCCACCTTACTCCTTTTCCTTTCTCCTTGGCTTTGCAACCCATTTTTCAGTGATTTTGAGTTTGGAACTATAACCTCAATAGTGATATGCAATAGAGAAACCATTCTGAATTTAGACAAAGAAATGCACTTAATTAAGCAAACTGTTCTGATATAAATAGAAAATATTTTCTAACTTCCAATGCTACTTACAAGTTTATTTTATAAAATGGTTCAACTTGCCTGATATAAAATACATCGCCTGGGGCATCTCTTGTCTACTCTGTTCCTACTCTCAGTTTTTTGACAGCTTCTAGCCTCTCACCTCTAGCTAAAAATACTTTTATCACCTACACATGTACATACAATCAATCCCTCCTTTCTGTTCTCTCTAAGTGCTACAAAAGCACTTTTTAACAACGTGCAGATGCTGTGGGCTTTTTGCATGAACATGTCAATTTATTCCCTATCTCTTGCCTCAGCTCACGGATGAGCCATTTTTATTTATATAACTGTACATTATAAGGAAAATCAATTGAAAAGAGAACAAAGAAAGTAAGGAATATAGAAAAGGAACACAGATTTCTCAGAAGTTCAGTGAAGAGCTTCTTTCACTGTTACACTGCAGAGGAATGTTCTCTGCCTTAAGGAGGATCTTTTATCCACAGTTCTGAGAAGATAATTTCTTTTACTGTGAAAACGGAGGGAGGTATTTATAAGATTCTTCCATCTTTCCAGCAGTTTTTTTTTAATCATGTTAGAATGGACTGTGGTCAGCACATGCTTTTTTACTTTCTTCTGTTCATTTGCCACAGGGTCCTTGTGGTGTTTAATAGTTGTATTTCTCCCTGAGACCGTCCAGTGGAAACTGTGACTCAAATATGACTACTGTTTGCATTAGCAGTCTATCAACTATCCAGTTGTCAGCATTATTAAAGTAGTACTTGTTTTGGTCAAACAGATCCTTTCGGTCTGCTCCTGCCATGAACAGGCTCACTAGTTACCCATGACGTTACATTGTTTGTCACCTTTTTCTTCTTGGTCACAGTATTCCAAAACGTCTCGCTTTTATGTTGAGCATGAAAACGTACCTCCGAGTCCCAGCACGGAATTAAAAATGCTGAAAGGTACCAAATCTTTTTGTGATACACTCTCTGGAGCAAGCAATGGGTGAAGGAGGATGTTTCTTTCTGCTACCTTGACTCAAGCCCTTTGCCTTAGCACAGCAATACTAAGCTAGATCTCAGTCAGCTCTGCTCAACCAGTTGTGTCTTGGTCTAGCAATGGTTTGTGCTAACAGACAAACCATACAAAAGGCACAATTAATCCTCTAAATAATAGTGTTTCTAAACTATTAGATAGGGATAAAACTATAATGAAAGGTATTGACATTCAGAAAGCACGATGTAAATGTCCATTTATATATGGACATGGGAGAATTAAGGACGGTCTAGCAGAAGTTTCTTTAATTTCTAAATATGTGGGCTGGTTTTTTGTTTGTCTGTTTTTGTCTAATGAAAAGGAAGGAATTGTATTTGTGAACTACTGATAAGCAGAGTCAAAAGAAATGTAAAGACATGCAAAAACAGCGAACCTTTTGTGTTAAACGTTTTATTTATATTGAAGTTCCTTTTATAAAAATGCATGAAATCCTGTGTTAAAGAAGAAACAAGAGGGAGTTTCCAGTTCCCCAAATCCTAGAGGATCAGAATGTCTCCAGCGCAAGGCCTGGCGTGGCTCAGCGGGCAGCGTGCTTGCTTCCAGGCCCATCTGAAACTGGAAGTGCAAACCTGCTCTGAGCCCTGTGAATCCCAGGCACCAGCAGCGGCTTCTTGAGGTCCGGTAGAGTTCCCAGTGGACACCAGAAACAGACCAGGTAGGATTCATCTCACCTTTTATCAGCATAGCTTCAAGTTAGGGGAGAGATCCATTCTGCCTAAGGTTTTTGGGTGTCTGTTAGTATGTTTCTATGTTCAGGTAGATGTCTGTGCTCCCTTGATATCCAGTGGAATTCTACTCACTTCCGTCAAAGGAGTCTGGAGGATAATTCATCTCATCATGGATGCCTGTATGTGATCAGATCAATCACACTCCAGATTCTGTTGGTGTAGTTGAACAGTGGAAATCATTACTACTGGAATTAGTGAATACCAGAAGTTTACATGTTCCTGAGAAAGAATTGAGAGACAGGTGTTTAATTTTCAGCTGCCTACGGTGAATTTAACCCTACCTGTTCTCAGAAAAATGTATTGTTTTTCAGTTTTTCCCTGAAATCTTCTTGTTCTAAAAGCATGATGCTTTCTCTTAAAGATGCTGCTTGGTGGCCATGCTAACCCCTGGGGCTGGGCTTGAAGAGGACAGAGCTAGAGAGCAATCCGGCTGAAAGAGGTTTCACACTATGGATCCAGGCGATTCAGAAAAATACTTCATTTGGTAACTGTGATGCTCAACTAGATAAACATTCTTGCGAATCACAGTCTAAAGCTACGTCTGTGCTGGTAAACAGACAGGGCCACCCACAGTGTTAAATTGTTAGCATGGTCCCCAGCATGGTTTTGGCACGTGGTGTGAGTTGGAAATTAGGAGGTGCTTTCTAACCATGATGGAAAAAAGAACTGAATTAGGCAGTAGTAGTAGAAAGGTAAAAAATACTTATTTTTTTAACATGCAGCATGAAAGGGAAATGGTGGCTTGAAACAGGTGAGTTGTTCACTCCATCTTCTGGGATGCCCCTGACCATTTCCATATTCTTATATTTAGTTGAATGCAACAAAGATCAAGAGAGATTTTGATTCCTCTATGTAAATATATCAGGGGAAAACAGCAACAGAAGCTTTTCTGTCTAAGCAAAATGGATGCAAATTAGCCTTTTCTTCTTTTCTTTCTGTCTCCTAAGAAAAAGCTTCCTGCCATCAGGAGGGTGGAGATTTTGAATGGCTTTAAGAGCACTAAAGTCAGGAAAAATCTCTCTCTTTTCAAGATGCTGTTAGATGCATTTAGCAAAAAGACAGCGTGACTTGGGTGCTTTATGGGAAAGGCAGGATGGATGTGGGCATCCCTGCATCCCCTGTGGCTGCGTCCATCCCATTGGGTTAAACAGGCCTTGGACAGTGAAGCCAACTGCACTGGCAGGGCCTGCAGCCACACCATTAAATGCTCTTACTCCTCAAAACCCGGTGTTCGCATCTAAACTGCCTAGTGGGAAGGGTGTCGTCGCAGGAGATGTGTGGGACACAGTACGCTACCCTCCAGCCAAACCGTAGGAAGGGACTGTTCTAACGAGTTAACAATATAGATGATCGCATTCCAGTGCCTGTGAGCGTGTTCAATTTGCTAGTATAGATGTCACCTTTTGTTCTTCCTTCTCCAGTCCCTTTGTTCGATTATAGCCCCTGCACCAGCTCTTGTCTATTTAATTCTCTATTTCATAAAAGAAACTTTCTGTGCCGGCAGCTACTGCAGAAAGAATCAGGTAGAAGGTTATGACATTTCCATGGCATGCTGTGTTTCTTTCTTTCAGTGTTGTGTTTTGCTTCTGACAAAAAAGTTATTTCAAGTCCCTGAGTGGGCTGGTATGAAGGAAACTATGTGCTGGCTCAGAGTTCCTAGTAATTTCAGCATATCATAGCCATTCCCAAGGAGTCACTGGAGTTCAGGGAACAAACCCTTTCCAATCCTGTCGCTCCTTCTTCCAATAGAGATATCTTCAGGAATCCAAGTCCTCATTTTGTCCTATGTTTGTTTTCCTGTAAGTTTCTCTGCTGATTTTCCTTGCTCTTTCTGTTTGCCCAATTGTTTTCCACTGATGAAGGAAAAGAAACCCTTACAAAATATTTCGTTGCTCTAAGGCTGGCGTAGCAATAACGCTGTTGGCGGTGGCAGTCAATACTGTCATTCGTTCTGTTATCTCAGCTGGTTTTAGCCAAAAATGAGTCATTCACATTTTTCACTAGAGAGCAAACCATGAAAAAAGCTCATAAAAAGGGTTTGGCTGGGTCTTCCTTATTTATATGTGTTTTTTAGTAGTAAAATTGATTTGTCATTAGAAAGAATGGAAAGTTGCTGTATTTTGGCTGGACCACCATCGGTTTACACCCCAAGCTGATGTGAAGAATCCCCTGGATTGTTTGGGCTGGATCATAGCCTGACTTCATGATTGCCGCATCCTAGAGAAAAGGAGAACAGAACGACTGTGCTAGCTGCGGCACCGCGTTGCACATCTCCTCCGCAGCCTTTGCCTAATTCCTTTCCCCCAGCCGCAGTGGTTCACTGTGCTGGCACTCCCTAGGGCGCTCCTGGAAACTTGGTATTTGTATCACTGGCATTAAGCCAATCCCCAAAGTCTCTTCATCAAAAGCATTGGTCGATGTAGTCATTTCATTTGAAAAGTCAGGTTTCAATTTAATAATTGCTAAACCTTTTAGTGAAAGTGTTGATGGTGAATATAAACATTTTTGGAAGGGGGAGAGAGGCTTATACCGCCTTTGAAGCCTGTGAAATAAAAGTATGTCCAAAATACAGACATTTTAGCCAGTTCTAACTAGCTCAGTCCCTAATTAGAAAGTCTGGAAGCATTGTGCGTACTAGGTCATGACTTTAGCAATACGTAACATGTGAGCTCCGACTGGGGAGATCATGATCTTTTCCTGTGGAGTGGGAAGAGATCTGGTGGGGCCGCGGTCTGCCCTGGCGACAGAATCACGCTGTGTAGGATGCTGGTTTCGTTTGTGGTGAAACCATGTCCTGAAAGGGAGGAGTCCCAGCGCCGCTGCGAACAGCTGAGCCGAGATAAAAGCGGGTGGCACCACGGCAGCTTCACCGGGAAGTAATAGCAGAGCTACAAGTATCCATTATCCCACTGATAAAAGAATACCTAGAAGGTGCTTTCAGTTACGAAATAATAACTACACCTTAGGGATGAATAAACTCCAAAGCCAAGTGAGAGGTGTTCACTGGCCTGGAGCTTTGTTGTCATTACATTTGCAATGGAGGAAAAGGGAGGGAGGGTTCTCAAGCATCCTGCTGAGACAAAAAAAAAATATGGGGGAAAACAAAATTAAAAACAAGCCCCAGCTTAGGTCAAAACAAATTTAATTTTTTTTTATGGCAAAACAAAGACCTTGTAGTTTAGTTCAAATGCAGCAGAAACTGGATTGAAAATCGTTTGCCATCTCCCCCAGATTAGCATCCTAACCATGGGGCTCTGAAGTGGGCCAGCCTCAGTCCCTCTGGCTGGCACCATTCCGGATCATGGAAAAGATACGAGCAGTCACTTAAACAAAGGCCGTGGATGCTTCTCAGCCTGGAGCGCACCTCCAGGATGGGAGATAGCTGAAGCACAGTCCCTCTGCCAGGGAGTCTTTAATTATTAACGCTAAGTGTAACAGCAGCAACAGGATTGCGAGCACCCCCGAATATTTAATGGCACGGAGGTTAGCGGTGACGTGCTGAGAAAGGGGAAGTGGAGGGGGCTTGAAAGCCCTCGGGCAGACACTGAACCTGCGTCTTCCACATCTTCAGTGAATGTGCGAAGAGAGGCACCCCCTCCCCAGCTCTGGGATGGGAATGCAGTGACATCCCTGGTCCTTTTCCCTGCCCAGGCAGCAGCATTCAAATGCATTCAGATCAGATTTATTGAGTTTTTGAGTGAATGAGACCGTATTTTTTGTGAATTTACTGCAGACTGGGAAATCTATCATACATTCCTCCTCTTTACTTGTTTAATGGAAAAAATTTAGTACATTAATAACCACAAGTTCTCACTAAAAGAAACACAGTGTTTATAGGCATCTTGTCTCTCAGTCAGAAAATAAAGCCCACGACAGCGACTTCGGGAGCAGGTCTCTCAGGCTGCGGATTCCTGGGCCAGTCCATCCAGCACCAGGTGATCCACAAACACTCGCCCGACTGCAGCAGCTCCCGTGTAACAGAGCAGCAAAACAAAGCGGCGCTGGTAATCTGGAGCACGTACTGCATGCATGCCGCAAGCAGAATGTCTCATGAGGTGCTGAACACCCAGTCGTTCAAAAATAATCATGAAACAGGTTGTCGCGGTGGAGGCTGAGAAGCTGTCATGCCAATAGAAGTTAGAACAGGTCCATTGGCGGGGTAGTGGGTAAATCATGAAAAGTCACTGTATTTTACCAGATAGAGGTCTTCAGCTATTGCACTTTCAATGATGTTGTTATTAGGATCTCAATCACATCGCCCCACAGGGCAAGGGAGACATGAAAAGGGAAGAACTGCCTTTTCTTATAAGAATAATTCAGGATTGCTCTGCATATTTTGTGGGCATTACCCATTCTTCCTGCTTTATTGTGCCTTTTTTAAGAGACAGAAGAAAAGGAGAATGCTTTCCTTTTGGGAGAGACCCGTACAAGGAAACATGATAAGAAAAAATACAACATCATGGTAAAAAGAAAACACATCAAGAGTTTCCAATTGCTCTCTTTCATAAAAAGAAACGAAAAAAGAAGGGAACATTCAGTGATAGAGAAATGTTACAAATTAGAAACCGAGAACGTTTTTCACACAGACAAGAACACAGGACTGGTTGCCCAGGTCTTTCACCAAGGCCAGGAGTGTAGGAGCTCAGGAAACAAAGGAGCTTTGCACAGGTCCCTGTGTAACAGCAGCGGCTGTAAACCCTCAGGTTTTACAGCATAAACCAGTCTTTTGTACCTCCCCTCAGTGAATAGAAAACCAGGGCAGGTTGTCTCAATTTGCTCCAGAGAACTTTGAATGTTTCGGCTGTTAGAGAGGGGATTTTGGCACAAGCAGACCTTTGATCTGGCATCATGGGTCTGTGTTTACGGGTCTGTAACACCAACAAGATTTTGAGGAACTGAATCTTGGCAAATGCGGGGTATAGGATTATCATATAAAATCATCACTTCTAGACACCAGCATGCTTGATTCCCAAGGAAATAATCATTTATCGACTCCAGGTTAGCCAATCTGTACTGTACTCTCCTGTTTCCTCGTTTATTCCAGAGAAACACCAAACAGTTCTCCATTGGCTATGACAAAAACAAATCTGACATAAATTAGATGGTTTGCAAAGTGAACAGGATGATTAACAGTGAATCACAGGACATAAATTCCTCTGCGGTGTTTCCAGGAGCTGTGAAGTTGCCGCGAGCAAGGCAGCACCAGTGTTTTATCCCTCCCCTCCTGAAGGCGCATCCCCTGCGCCCGCCACGTTCTGCCCTCAGTGTTGCAGGCAGCAGTCGTTTTTTGGTGGTGCCTCAGTCACGCTTTGGCACCCCTGGTGTGACAGCAGCCAGGTCACCCCTGCGAGCTAGGGCTCAGAGGGGTGCACAAGAGCACTCTTCCAGCGCTGGAAAACCTAGGAAAGAAACGAAGGGAACGTGCAACTTGTCTCTCCTCTTTATTTAAAATTCCCCCCAAAGCAATTACAGATGAATTATGCACTCTCCCCCTCTCCTGTGTGTGCGCTTGCTGGCTGGTAGATTTTTATCATCTTTTATTCATGGGCTTGCTCTCTCTCTCCTGCCTTGCCCCCAGCCCCACTGATGCCCCACAGCACTGCGGGCGCATTCCCGCCCTCCTGCTCACCTGCTATGGGTTATTGCCATCTGCCGGAAGAGCAGGGTGGACTGCCAGATAACCTCACCCGAATTCCTGGGAATAGAGTCAGGCCATTTAAATTGTTAACAGCAGGCACTGCCTGGGCGTCATCACAGCTGTGAAATAAATGTGCACGCTTTAGCATCATATGCTCCGGCCGGACTCCAGCAAGCCGGGGGGCTGAGCTGGGAGCCGGGCCTCGGGGCAGCACAAGGTGGCATCTCCAGGGGCTTTCTGGGCACAAGTTGTCCCCAGGGCTCTGGGGGGACCATAAAACAACTGCGCTGCTGCTGTGACAGCGTTATTATAGAGCAAGGCTGTCACACAGTTGGGAGGCTTTCTTTTAAACACAGATCTTTTCAGGGCATTTGGTTAGATATACAAGAAGGCTTTTTTCCTTCCAGAGGTTAATTAATTCCAAGCACAAGTGAGAAGACTGTCATTTAAAATTCCCCTAAGCAACCAGATATTTTATGAGCAATAAGAGCTTTAACACCCCCCCCCCCAANGGATGCGCTCTGATTTGCGGAGCTGCTGAGCTCCAGCAGCACCACTGACGTTGCCTCTCTGTGGCCTCTGACAAACCACCCGATGGTCCTGCTAGGCCAAATGTGAAAAAAAAAACAGTCTACTGTGCTTAATAGCATCCAGGCAGATGACTACCAATATGCACTTTTAAAAGGAGCTTTTATGGTTTCATATTATGCGTCTTTATGTTGAAGCTCAACAGCTATCACTGTCAGAGGAAAATTAATTAATCTCTTAATGGGAGGTGAGATGACAGCTCCAATTTTCTGTTACCTTTTTTTCCTGACTATATGCTGCACTCATTAAATATCCCACAGATAGGTGCCTTTATAGAAGCAAGCAGGTTACTTTTTCTAGTTCTAAAATCTTCCTTTACTTACAACTTCAAACACTTTTTTGGTGGGGTTGTCAGATGGCAGAAGGCTGAGTAAGGTACCCAAGGAGGCAATAATCTCAGCCAAGGAAAATACAGTGCAGATGGGAGACAGTTAACATTACTAGACAAGCCTATAGTGTACCACAAAGATTTAGTTCATATTATAGATAAAAATTGCAAAATAATTTCAAATTGCACCTTAAAAGAGGATGGTTTAATCAAAACAACGTGTTTAAATATCCTCATTTTAGTATCCTGAATATTTGGTCGGTGTCAGTGCTGGGAAGTTTAGTGAAGTTGCTAGACCACAGACAATGTTCAGATCAGCTTCCAAGGCTGAGGAAATCTGACAGGCATTCGTCTCCAGACAAATCAGTCTGACAAGATGATGTGCTGATGACTATCTATTTTCTGTAAATTCTGCAATTTTTGATTCTGTGATTGCACAGCAAGAGAAAGACAGATGACCTGGTTGAAATCAATGCTCCCAAAAGCAAAAGAAGCCTTTGATTTGTTCAAGATCTTCTCTTATTATCTGACTCTTACATGTGATGGGCATTGGAACTTTATCTTGATTTTTGAGCTTCAGAAAGAGAAAGAGGAAACCGGTTCTGCAGAGGTTGTGGGGCCTTCCCACACTGGGATTTTGCCACATGCATTTCATCCATGAATTTATTATTGTTAGTTGGCACTAAAATGCAGACTGCTATTTTATTATGCACCTGTGTGCTGGAGAGTATATAAGGAGTTAATTGAAATAGTCGAAATTGTTGGCATTTACGATCTATACTGCTGTGAACAAGTAGTAGATATCTCACAGTAAACAGGTGGATCCCACACTGAAGAATTAATACTAGGTAAAAGAAAAAAGTGGTACGGGGAGAGAAGACGACGATGTGGGAGCCCTGCAACCCTATTGCGTGACAAGGAAACACAAGGAAGGGATCGGAGTGGCGGGAGGACACCGAACTTCCTCATTCCCCTGGCTCTCGTCTGGTGAATCTGCAGCTGTGGGCACAACAGAAAACACTGCGGCTGAACGACGGCTTTGGTCTCGCTGCTTGATCCAGGGGATGTTTACAGCAATGTTTTACTGACCTTTAGCAGGGGTTAATCACAGAACCACAGAGTGGATGAGGTTGGAAGGCGCCTCTGGGCCCATCAGGCCCAACCCCTGCTCAAGCAGGGCCACCCAGAGCAGGCTGCCCAGGACCACGTCCAGGAGGCTTTTGAAGATCTGCAAGGAGGGAGACTCCACCACCTCTGTGGGCAACCAGTTCCTCTCTAGAGGTACGATTTGATTTTATTTTGAGTTAACGATTTCAGAAATGCTGTGGCGTAGGAGGTAGGGGTGTTTAACTGCCGTGGTCCATTCTCACAACGTCACCCGTGTTGGGTGCTCTGCCGTGCCTGGGCTGGGCGCAGGCGGATCCCTCCCTCCCAGCGCAGGCCGGGCCGCGGCCACGTCCCCGCAGGACGAGGCAGCGGCTGGTGGAGCCGCAGGCCGCCAGCCACCAGGGCTGTCTCTGCCTCTGAGCAGGAGCCCACACAGGTTTCCCTTGGCTCTATGAGGTGCAAGGCCCACACCGCCTTAGCGGCGCGAGCCTGCCGCAGGGCGCGGGATTAGGGCGGTGGAGAGCTTTTGCTTACGGGTTTCCATTTCCAAGCCTGAAAGATTTTATACAGCAGGGCAGAGATTTTTCTGTTGAGTCTAACCCATGCCAGGTGGTAATCTCCTAATTACACTGTGCAGCAGTCTCTCTAATCCTTAATTAGATCTCTGCTTGGAAAACGTTTTGTCTCACTGCTGTCTTGCACTTGGTCTCCACCTGCCCGAAGGCTCCCACCTCTGGCCTTTGCATCGACAACCAAATAACTCTTCTAAGGCAATTTTTCCATCTTCAGCAGCCGTGCTGGGTACAGAGGACCCAGCGTGATGTCCTCCTCTCCAGCTCGTCCCTGTGACCATCCCTCACTTCTCCTCATGAAGGCCTTATCCACGTGATTCCCTGGAAACCTGCTGGGTCAGGGGGAGAGGAGACAGAGGATGGGTCTGCCTCTCCCATGGCATTTGGGCCCCCTGCGGATGTCCCCGTCCCCTCCGGGCCCACCGAATCCAGGACAGGCCCTGATGCGCGCAGTCCCACACCCTGTGTGGTCGCTGATCCCCCCGACTCGCACAGCTGCACAAGTGGAGGTGAGCTGCTCACCGGGGGATTGGGATTACAGACTTAAGTTTCCCTGGGGAAACAGGAAAATGCATCCTGTCTTTTCCTCCTGCTGGGTGAGGGGCGGTTGTTGGTACAGATTTGTGTAGGTAGCCTTTTCTTCTTCTTTTTTTAAATAAATGCAGAAAAACAAAAACAAAACAAAAACAAAAACAAAAAAAACATGCTTTTGGTCAGATGGAATGGTTTAGGTGAACAAAGCTTTTTTAACCTAAAAGAAACACCTGAAAATTTTATGTACATCTCACTGTGATCTTTGTTTCTTTTATTAAGACAGTCTAGCTGCTGAAGTCAAAACAGTAATTTTCTCAAACCAGTTCACAATGCTGGGATGGGGCTGCATCCTTGTTCAGAATAATAATGGCACTTTCAGGCATCCATTTAGTGACTTGTGGAAGCCTACAGTGAAAACAGTATTAGGTTCTTGGATCAGGCCCTGAAGCTGTAGCCCACATCCACAGCTTCCCCACACTGGCTTGGGCAGAAACACAGACAAAATTCAAATTCATCCCTGTCACATCGCACCTCAGGCTGTGTGAGGATACCCTGCTCTAGATGTTTGGATAAAGAGGTTGCGAGTTTGAATATTTACCTTAATATAACAGCTTGGGCTGTTGCTTTTTTTATTTTTTAAATATTGACTATAATTTTAACCAGCACAGGGAATAAAAAGTTGTTCTCTAGGCCAGAACATTGACACGGTCCTGATCGACACGTGTGTCAATGGGTCCTGTACACAAGCACGTGACGTTATGGCCGATGCACACGCGGTCGGTGCCGGCACCTGCCGGCAGGCAGCGCAGGGCGGCAGACACAGTGCTGGAAGCCAGCGCTACGGAACCAGGAGCAGACAAGTCTCTGCACAGCACCGTGCTTCTGAGGGGTATAAAACTGAACTAATGAAACAAAAGGCATTGCTGAGACGGTAGGTACCAATGTAAAGGTATATTTATACTTCAAAGGCAATCGCATAGCTTCCGTGGGGAATTATTTGACAACAAAGTGAAATAATTTCTCAAGGAAAGATGAAGGTGCCCCAACCAGCTGCACTCACCGTGCCTGAGAACAACCCAACGCAGGGAAATGCCAGCTTTCTTCCCAAGCCAAGCCCCTCTGGCAGCATCCCTGTGATGCCTGAAGCCTTCGATGGGACCAGAGGACAAACACAGTGGCACCAGCCAGGCAGAGCTGTCCTCCGGGCTGTCTTTTGCAATGGCAAACCCTGCTGGTAGGTGGCTCACAAGCTTAGCCACCGCTCAGGTGCCTCAGAGCAGAGGACCCGGTGGTGGCTGCAGTGACTGCTCGGGTGCTGCCATCACCATCCCCGTGCTCCTGCATGGGTCAGTGTGTCGAAGCCCTGTGCCTCTGGTCATGCATCTGCTCCCTGCTCCCGGCAGAAGGGAGAGGCTCGGGAGGGAGGGAGAGGGCTCATGGAGATTGCACAGGGAGATTCCAGACCAGGAAGGGTGAGCAGGAGGGCCTGTGGTGTTCGCTGCCTGATTTTTGCAGGGAGAGGGGCTGGCTCTCGTTTGGGTTCGGGGCTGACTGTGTCACCCACAGCCGTGCTCCAGTGCAGACAAATTTCAGTCTCATTGGAGATCAAGCTGCAGGAGAGTTACTGAGAGATGCAAACCGCCCCTCTGCCCGGTGCTGCACAATGGCTTTTAATTGCTTGGGGAAAATTTGTATGAGTTGAGTGAGATTTTGGGGGCAGCAATTGCTCTAAAACTCTGCAATTCCTAATTACCATCACAACCCTTCCATTGCATGGCTGATACTTGGCATGTTAAACAGCAGTAATCTTGCATTTCAGTTCCAAAGCTGCGACTAATTACTGCTGTCCCGAGTGCTTCTGTCCTTCCTCCTGCTCACACACACGGGGCTGACAGGAACACATCAAACACGTGCCGTGTCCAAGTCGGTCACCCAAGAAGAGTAATGTTACAGTGCCCCGGAGGCAAGCAGCGCCAGCACACAGCCCAGGGCCAGCTGGAGGCACGTTCCCATGTCCTGCCATGGGATTGAAATTCATCTGTGCACTTGCCAAGAGGGAAGAGAGGATTTTACCCCCCTGCTTTGCGTGCCTCGCACCTTTCCTGGCATCTTCCAACCTCAAGGTTTACCCAGTGAAACACGACTGCGAACCACACTCCTCCAAACACCCTCATCTGAGTGAGTCACAGGGAGAGCGTGAGCAATCTCGCTCCCCCCCAGACGGTGCCCTGACCTGGGTTTTCGGGTGCTGGTCAGTTTTGCTTTCATTATTGCCTCTCCTTCGGGCAGGTGCCTGCCCCGCTGCTCCAGGGGAGACGGGGGTGGCCGCGGCTCAGCAAGCAGAGGCACAGAGGTAAAGACACAACATTCATCGCCGAGCTCCCGGGAAAGCAGCTTAGGAGGCAGACCGAGAGCGAGGTGCTTCAGTCTGAACGCAGCCGCACGCCCTTCCTTCAGCATCTTAGCTGGTTATTAACATTAATTATTTAATGCCTGATTAATAAAAGATACTCTGTGTCTGCTACTAAGGTATAATGAGACTTTCAGAAAATCCTTCTGTACCCACATATACAATCTTCAAACAGGAAAAATTCTGACCTCTGTGAAGAGTTTCATAAACCCAGAGCAATAAAAAGCTTTTCCTCCAGGAGCTGTTTTCCCCATCTCAGGCAAGACTTTCCCAATATTTTTCTTTGTTTGCTTTTCACTTTTAACAGATAGTTTAAAATTTGTAGCATTAAGAAGTGGCATTCCAGAAACAAATGATACAGAGTCTCCAGCATGTGACACTCTTGGGTAATCTCAGTGACAGTATTGCACACTCATGAGCACACACATCAAATGAAAATAACATTTTAGAGGGGAACATACTCCCCGTCACTCCCCCACAAGAATATTTTAGAGTGTAGGAGAGACCTGCAGCTGTTTGGCAAGCATTAGTCTCACCACAGAGTGAGTCGATATGGAGTGACACATCTTTTTCCAAGGAAGTCAGAAACCAGGACAAGATCTTTTGTTGTGCTGAGCTCTGGGGATGCTTGTGCAGAAAGAGGGGTGGCAGCAAGCAGCCTCGTACCCCCAGTGTGCAGACGTGGCAGCAGCCCCCCAGGCTACCCAGCGGCAAGGGACGCTCGCTGCGGCTGCCCGGCTCCGTGGGGCCTCCAGCCACAGCCTTCCCGGCGCTGGACTTGCCACACGTGGCTAGCAGTAACCGTGGGCGAGAGTCACGGGGGTGACAGGCTGTGAGAGCACCCTGTGATATGTCACTTCCAAGCTGCTGTTCACAACATCCCAATTACACAGTGGAGGCAGGAAGGGCAGGTACTACCCACGAGATTAAAAGTCAGAGCAGCGAGAACAGCCCTGCTCCACGTGAGGGTTCAAACACCTCTTTGCAAATATTCTTTCTAATCCTGTCTCTAAAAAGAGAAACACAAAGCAAAAGACACAAAACAAAACCAAACAAAACTAACACAAAAACACGAAAGGGTGGTTTTTCAGCCCTTTGAAGGTGTAAAGGAAGTGGGAGTAGGGAATCCTCTCTGTAGACCCAGGCATGAATCATGACTTTCTGTTTTGGTTCGTTTAGGTGCTGGGCTTTGTTGTCGTTGCTGCTACTTCCACCCATGGTTTCGCGGTTAAAGCAGTCAGCCCAGATGTGGGAAACCCAGCTCCGGCCCCTTCCTCCGCCCAAGGGCAGTGCACGCTCTCCCTGCCCTCTTAGCTCCACCTGCTGAAACTCTCCCTTTCTTTGTTTGGAGCCCATAAATATTTATTGGGTCAAGTAAGCATGATTCTCTGGTCTAGAGGCCCAGGGGAGGAATGAAACTGGGGGGGAGAGTCTATAAACATTTTCTCCCCTCCAGCCAAACACAGCACCCACTTCTCTGAAGAAGTCTCCTGTGACTTTTCCTTGTGGAAAAGTTGACCCAGCGCAGGGATTAATGTGGGTGAGCGGCCGCCCCATCGTGCCATCCCTGCTATCTGCATGGGGAAGCGACGCTGGTGCTCCGGGCGGGTATACGTGGCTGGGGCAAAGGCAGACGCAGTGCCCTGGTCACTTAGGTCCATCTGAGTCACCCTGCTGGGGAGGAAGGAGATTTGACATAAATTAATTCAAAAAAAAATCCACCCTGGTTCTTGGTGTGATGGGTCTGTGATGGGGCTTCCTGGGTGGAATGGGCGTCTGCAGGGAAAGCCTTACACCCTGTTGCTGGTGGGGCTGCTCGGAGGGGGACTGCATGGGTTACATGGAAGTGGTGGTCAGATAGGTGATGGTTGGATGTATTTAGAGCAGCAGAGCCCCCGGATGATTTGCCCTCCAGCTGCCAGCTTGATTTTGGTAATAATAATGACAAATACGGGCCCTTTGGGGGGCTGCCAGGAAGCTCAGCCCTGCCACAGGCTGGGTGCCCCCAGAAGACCCCCCGGTGCAGGGAGTGGGGCTTGGGGAACACCAGCACCAGCTGGGGAATGCATTGAGGCCACCAAAGTATTCGGCAGTGATCACCAACCGGGGACCCGGGGGCAGATGGGGCCCCAGGGAAGGAGCCTGCCCTTCGCCTGCGGGGACTTTCTGGGGACTGTGGTCCCCAGCACTTCCAAAGGGCTGACTTTTTTTTCACCTGCTCAAAAGATAATGGAGAGGGTTAAATCTCCAGAATTTTTTACAAGTGGTGTTTATATCCATACATAGTTTCTTTCAGACCTGAACGGGCAGGCAGCCGCAGCTCAGCTGGATCTGCCTTTCCGCTCCCCGCCGGAGGCTGAGGGCAGCTCTGTGCTTGCCCTGCTGGAAAGCCCTAAGGGGGAGCCAGGCAGGCAACAGCATCCACCCACCCGTCATTTGACTGTCCCAGCATCCCCGTGGTGCTGCTCCTCTGATTTCTCTCCCGCTGGGTGTGGTGGCTTCACCCCGATGGGCAGCTTCGCTCCAGCACGCTGCTCTCTCGCTCCCCTCAACAGAACAGGGGAACAAAATACCATGAGAAAAAGCTCATGAGTTGAGGTAAGGACAGGGAAATTGCTCACCCATTACTGTCATGGGCATAACAGATGCAGCACATGGGAGATTAATATAATTTATTGCCTATCACTAGCAGATTAGATCAGTGAGAACTAAAAACACCTTCCTCCATCCACCCCCTTCTACCTCCTCCCCCCGAGCAGCGCAGGGGAACGGGGAATGGGGGCTGCGGTCAGTCCCTAACGCTGCGTCTCCGCCGCTCCTTCACGGTCACTCTCTGCCCCTGCTCCACGAGGGGTCCCTCCCACGGGATGCCGTCCTTCCCAAACTGATCCTGCGTGGGCTGCCCACAGGCTGCAGCTCTTCCAGAACTGCTCTCGTAT
>VXAA01003237.1:231467-273813 GCA_013399115.1 Anseranas semipalmata
GCGGGTCCCTTTTGGAGCTGGCTGGAGCTGGCTCTGATCTGACATGGGGCAGCTGCTGGGCTCTGCTCACAGAGGCCACCTCTGCAGCCCCCCTGCTACCAAACCCATGCCACATAAACCCAATGCACCGGGGCCCATGTGCTCAGCCCACCGTGGTGTTTGCAGCCCAGCAGAAGAAGGGAGCAGCGCATGGTCAGCAGAAAGGACTCTTGAGACTTTGTGTGCATCCATGTTACCCCCTTTCATGAGCTTCCACAGTAGAGGCAGCTGCCAAAAGATTTTGTTCCTATCCATTACTTAGTGCATGAAATCAGAAAACTTGGAACCAGTCACAGAAAAAAGACTTATTAGCTGCTCAATAATTGAAATGACCTGCTCCCCCTTACTCCACTTTTTGTGGAGTTATGTTGACATTAAAAAACAAAAGTTCTGTTTCTATAGCTACCAAGATCAGCTCCCAGCCGTGAGATTAGGATCAATAAAACATGCCAGATGTGGCTCCAAGAGCTTTCATCAATAAAAAAAATACCAAGTGTGATGAGAATCTTTAGAATAATTCTACAGGACACGAATAAGATGCTTTTAAACAGCTAATCTGATGAAAAGCAAACAGCAAGTAGCATCCACAAGATTTTATCCTGAGCAATAACTGAGGCATTGCTCCCACTGAAGGGACACACTGCGAACCAGCCCCCCAGAAACACGCAGCACGCACAGCCGAGCACAAGCAAGAGGGAACCTCACCTGGCCCCACTTCCCTAAGACGCTGCCAGCCGGTCCTGCCTCTCCTGCAGAGCTGCTGGCCTGCAGAACAAAGCCCTGGGGCGAGCCACAGTCATGAAGGCTGAATTCCCTGTCCTTGCAAGCAGGTTGTCTCCAGATCTCAGTATCTCGTTGCCTCTAGAGTATTTACCTCTGTGTATTACAAAGTCAAAAAAGGCACGCTTACTGGTGGGTCTAATGAACCCCGTTACCAGCCACGGTCGAGCTGTGCACCCAACAGAAGGGGACAAAGGCAGCCAAGGAGAAGCGGAGGGGGAGCCCCAGAGCCAGGTCCTGCCCACAGGCCAGCGGTGGCTCAGCAGTGCCACAGGGCTTGGGCCACCCTCCTGGCTTCAGCCACCCTGGAGCACCTCTGCTGCGAATTGCTCCTGTCTGCGGGAGCTCTTTCGTGCAACGGTTCCCAAACACCTCTGGCTCTGGTTCTCTACAGCCCTGCCTCATCCCATGTTGCCAAAGGAACCAACACAGCCCGACCGAAGAACACAGCACAGCCAAACTGCAGGTTGCTTTTCTGCCGCCTGCCAGGCTGGCAGCTACGGCCTGATCTCCGCCAGCTTCACCAGCCAAATGTCCTCGTGTTCATCTCCGCACATACTCATGCTCCTGCACG
Source organism: Anseranas semipalmata (assembly GCA_013399115.1). Lineage (NCBI taxonomy): Eukaryota > Metazoa > Chordata > Aves > Anseriformes > Anseranatidae > Anseranas > Anseranas semipalmata. The sequence continues at coordinate 232,861 of VXAA01003237.1, forward strand.
CAGGTGTGGATACCATTCTCTCCTGACAGCTTGTGCAAAGCTTCTGGTTAGAGCTGGGTGAAAAGTAGAAGGGAATGTTTTATTAAAATTGACTCAGGCTTTTATGCATATTCTTATATGCGTACGCTCATTTTTTATGCATATTCTCTCATTTCCTGCTCCCCGGCTCATTTTCACCACTGTGTCTCCAGGATAATAAACTCACTCTAAGCTATATGGATCTTTTTAGTCCAATTCAAACCCTCTGCATCTCTGATTAGCCCATAACAGGCAAAGTGCTTGTTTGCTGCCATATTGTCATTGAATTATCCTGCGCTGGAACTGGATGCCACTGCTTGTCACCATGGGAATGGAACGTTAATTTTATGCTATCTGCATTTATTACACAGCCCATTGTATGGGCTGCCAAGGGAAACTGACAGTCCTCTAAAATAATGAGTGTGGGGGAAGAAATCCATTTCTCATCAGGAATGACTCTTCCCACCTCTCTCATGCTGCTCATGTGCCTGTGGATCAATGGAGACAAGTCAGCTGGAGATGAGAGAAAAATACAAAAATGTCTCAGAGCTTCACCTATGAGTGCATTTGACAATGATTCACCCCTTGCACAGATGAGAGTTCTGACTTTCTGCATCTTAAGTCACTGTTTTGCAGTTTAAATAAAGATACCAAATTTTGTGATGTTTCCAAATATCTACCTGCAAAAATTGTTTAAATAAAGAGCAGAAAATGCCTAGAAGAATATTACAGTGCTTATTCAGAGACATAATATGCAGCTTTTCACAATATTTTAATGTCAAGATTCAATTCTACTCACCTCTGTGGGATAGAAGAGTTTTACAGTCATCACTTTACATACAGCAGAGTTGAAAGACACACACAGGGTCTGCTCCTGGAGCATTTCTCTGTGACAAACGGCACTTGTTCCGCATGACGGCAATAGAGCCAGTTGAAAAAAGAAATCAGTATAAGTATGAATTCTGTGTTTTTTTGCTAAGTGACTCTATAAAGGTCGCACATCAGGGGGTCCGCGTGATGCTGCACCTCTAGAAAGCCGACAAGGTTTCTCCCCACGGGTAGGGTGCAGGCATCAAGAGGGGCTGGGAAGCAAGTGGCTGCGCAGCAGCCCTGCAGAAAAGGACCTGGGGAGCTGTACTGGGTTTACGTGCCAAGGGTTTGGTAGCGGGGAGCTGCAGAGGCAGCATGATCTCCCTGTCCTCACCTCAACCCCTGAGCTTTTTTTTGTGGCCTTTTGTCCCCCTGTGCTGCTGCGGGGAGCGAGCGGGCGGCCCGCTGGAGCCGAGCTGCCCAGCGGGGTGAGGCCGCCCCAGGGCTGGGGGCCCGCGGGGCTCCACACGAGCCAGCCCGGGGCTCTGGGTGCCCACCAGGGCCTGTGGGGCAAGACCGTGTGCCTGCGCGCTCAGCGAACATGTCTAAATAGATAAATAAGTTCTGAAGGAAGCTAGTAAAGCTGCAGTCCTCTCACAAGACACTGCTGGCATGTCTGCCGACGAGTGCACACACGAAAATGCAGCTTTTGTGGGGCTGAGAGAGGGAAACCAAAGCAGCGAACGCGCCGGTGACGAGCGAGGCGCCGCAGCCCCACGCGTGGAGTCCCCCTCCCGGTGCGAGCGGGCCCGCNCCCGGAGCCGCTCGGCGGCCGCCGCGCTCCCCCTGGCGGAGCAGCAGCTGGGGCGTTTGAGGTTACATGGAAGGTTGCTGCCTCTCACCGGAGGCTGGAGGAAGCCCCCGGCCCACTGCCTCAGCGCGGGTCGGCAGCAGTTCCCAGCACACCGGCTCCCCTCTCCTTCCCCTCACATCCACAAGCCCTCAGGGCAATGAAGCAGCCAGGGGAGCAGCTCGCAGGGGGAGGTTGGTTTCTGGTTGTTAATAACTGCACGGACAACATATTAACCTCAGCTGGCAGACTCTCTTTTCACTACCCCAAGCAGCACCTGGCTCACGCTTTCCCATGATCTTGCAGGTTCATCCACAGAACAGCCCTCGGCTGAGCTCAGTTCCTTTTTAACACTGCCAGTGATACAAGGCCCAATCAAGCACCCGCTGGGACAGCGACTCCTTCCTCTCCCCATTGCACTGCGTAGCCTAGTTGACTGATACCCTCTGCATTTTCAACATTCAGAATGAAAGACTGAAAGGAGCTAGAAGTTAAAATTACTCTCTCTGCCCAGTCCACTTCACTTGCCCCTTCCCACCAGAAAGGATTGGTTAAAAACAGAGGGAAGCTCAGGAAGACGAATCAGCTCAGAACTGCATAGGCAAGAAAACTGATATACCCATTGGTCTTCAGTAGTGATTTTTCAGTGTTTTCTGTGTCCCTTAGCAAGGTTATGTGCTTAAGTAACTCAAGACACTTTTACACGTAGTATATGTTACACAGAGTGATGCATTTTGACACTTCCAAAAGTGGTATTACAACTTCTTGGTTCATTCAAAAGGGCCGCCACCCCAAGCTGGTCACTGTAACAAACTTGGACAAACTTTGGGCAGCAGACTGGCACCTGCCCCTGCCCCTCCCTCGGCTTAGATTGGGCCGATGAATTCCTGAGCAGTTTATAGGTTAGCGGTGTAGGTAACTGCAGTTTTTCCTTGTTGGATATGTAACAATCTTTCTTAATTTCAAAAGTAATTTTAGGTCATGTCATTGTTCACAAGAGACTTCGGAGTGAAAGGAGATTTACTTGCCTTTTTGAGTATTCCTTAGCCAACTCAAACCCTTTAGTTGGGTTTCAGTTGGCCATTCCCTAGTAGACACACAGATCTAATCAAAAGCAAGGACTCCACCAGTGCGACTGAACCATCTTCCTTTAATAGAAAAACATTATCAAATATTTGACAGTATAGGATTAGTTCATTACTGAGCAGTTTTACAGATGCCATGTCTTCGTTCTGAGATCTTTCTTTTACATAACTGTGTCACCAGACTTAAAGCTATATGTCTTTTATGTGTGCTTTTTATACAACTTTATATATACAAAGCTCTACAGATTTAGCTGTATCTTTTTCTGAGAAAATTATCCTGAAGATAACTGCAGCCTCATATAACTAGATTGTTCCATAAAAATCATCAGGTCAGTAGCACTCACAAAAAGCAGAATCAACTGTTACAAATCAGTAGGAAAGGAAAATTAGTCTTGAAATAGACAACACCCAGAAGAGAGGTAAGAGGTCTACAAAATGTTGGAAAGGGATCAACCTCTCAAACAAAATAATGAGGGGTCACCAAATCAACAGAAGCCAAGTTCAAAAAACAAGAGGTTCACGAAGCGTGTGGTAACTCGGGGGAATTCCTTTCCACAGGAAAGGATGACAAGTTCACACAGATTTGAAAAACTGCCCAAGCACACGGAAGAAAGATCTTTGCGCACGGCTGTACTGACAACCCACATCAGACTTGGGAAAGCCCCTGAGCAGACGCATTTAGAGAGGGCTAATGAGAGGAATTGTCGTATTTGGCTGATTTTCCTCCTGGTAATGCAGAGGTCTGCCACCTCTGGGGATGGATATAGCTAACAAGCTCTCGCTCTAACTCAAACCAGCTATTTGTTTTGTCAGACTGGCAGAAAGGAAGGTCTCCATTTCCCTTCCCTCCTTCACTGCCGAACTGGGAGTACCTTAAAGCACAAGCAGCTACAGCTCAACCTGCAAATACAGTAGTCACCAGGTGCTATACCTTAATTGGCAACTTTAAAAACATGTAATCCGCAGGCTGAACTGCTGCAAGCAGGCACCCATTCTTAGTGCATCCCAAAACAGATAAAAGGCATTCTCATCTTTAAAAGTCTTTAAAAATCACTTTAACTTGCTCAGGAACTTAATCAAATGCTCATCACATGCCAACAACCTCGATCAGCCTCCTTGCTAACATTCCACGTATGTTCTTTAAAATGGAACCTAAGTGCATCAATTGTTCCTTGATTGCCAGTAGGTCTGAATTAAGGAAATCTCTATTTCTATTGCCTTCTGCTCCTGGAAAAAAAGGTAACTATATGTGTCTCTGCCCCGACTTCAACTTACTCTACAATGGAGCCATTAAAAGAATCCCCTGATAAATAGGATGTAGCAATAGTCTCACATAGCTAATTCTTCATTGCAGCAAAAAAAATAACTACACAGAGATACTTTAAGGAGAGGGGAGCTGTGCATATTGCTGGGGATTTTGGTGTTGTTTTTTTAAAAGCAGCTGAATACTAAGTTTAATGAGCAACAGGAAATCTCTGCTTTGAAAGATAGAATGGCCATGTATAAGCCATATGCCAAGGAAGAATTCATGAGAGAGTGTCACTTATTGTATCCAACATAGATACCATGGGGAAAAGAAAACACACAGAGAAGTCACTAATGTGAGAAGTTAAAAACAATCTCAGATTGAAGGGAGTTCAAATTCAGATATACCTTGGCTGTCAGTTTCTGAACATTTCTTTCCATTGGCATCAACTGTTTTGTTGTTGTTGTTTTAAATCGTGAACAATCTTTTGAAGACTAAGACTTAAATATTCACATTTGTGTGTAGGAAAGACTTATTGGTACTAGCAAACATTAGAAAGTTATAGACATTAAGTGATCACAATTCAAATAAGATAATTGGTCAGGAAACATGTCAAGTAAAAAAATATTGTATCAGGACAATTTGACACACTGGTGTAGAGACTGAAGAAATGCACAAAGTTCAAAGATTTTTCTTCTCTTTATTTAAACACAAATACATTTACAGCATGCAGGTAAGTTAAAACTATATGGCATCTTCCCCAAACCAATTGTTTTAATGCATCTTAAGTGTACTGAAGTTAAATCATCATATTCCACAGGTAGACTTGTCCTCTCATGTCAAATTTAGAATTACACACAGTAGTGAATCAGCATTAAGTTATGTAAATAATTTAGTTGTTCACCAGAAATAAATATTACTTCACCAAGTTCCTATCCTAAACCATCTTTTAAAAAATATGATCTAGAGGAACATAAAAGTAAGAACCAAAGACTGCAAGTTGAAACAGCAGTGTTGAACATTCCCTGTATAGACTGAATATTAATTTACAAAAAACAGTAATTGTCCTGTCCAGCTGACCTACGACAGCCAAACCAGAAAACAAAAAAGTATTTTTTTTTAAACATTTTAAGAGGCAGTTCTTGGTAAACTTCATAAAAGGTTTAAAATAAAAAAAAAAAGTTTAAATATAAAAAGGTGATGTACACTGAGCTACAGGCTACCATTTATTTATTTTAAACACAGGAATTTTCAGCACCAAAACCCATGATAATTACCTACAGGAACGAAACCCCCATTCATATGCATGAGAAAAAAATCCTGCTTCATTTGTATGCATTTTAAAGAAAGTGGGGTTTTGTTTTTGATTGCAAATTAACAAATGAAGGCCTGAAAACATGCAGTTAACGCTGAGAGACAACAGACAGTGCTGTTTCCATTATGAGAAATTTCAGCTGAAATAGTTTGCTGTCCCTTTGCTTTCCTCAGTGTGCTGTCTTTAAACGTGCTGTAAAACAACTGTAAGTTTGGAGTGTTTGGCAGCCTTAATGAACACAACAGTCTTAAAAGCTGAAAACTTCAATACAGTGAGATTTCTGACTGATACACTCAACCTTTAAAAACCAAACTATTAAAAATTCAGACTACTGTAGATATAGAAAACAAGTGGTTCAAGGTCTAAAATCTGACTACACTCCATCATAATATAAATATTTTGTCTATAATATAAAAATTGAAAGTGATTTGCTGTCTGAACAGTTATAGAATCTCTACCGTTTCCAAAATAACTGATGAATACCCATCAAAAAATTCAAACTAACACACAAAGTGGTATTAACTGGGCCTGGAAAGCTATCTAAATTCTTTCAGCAACATTAAGTTCCTTCTTTCTCAAAGACCTGGTAACTAATTTCTATCCAGCAGAAGGCTAAAAATTATAGTGGCTAAACCCTATGAATAAATTAGGCAAATTATGCTAGAAAAAATTTAAAACCCAGATTAAGCTCAGTGGGAGTACTGGAGCTCAAAAACAAAAAAAAAAACGTTTCATTTCATTAGCCACTTTACAGGACTTTATTGAGAAGAGAAGAAAAATATTCAACATTGACTACTTTGGACATTTCATATACCTACTTACAAACTGATTACAAATACAATTCACTGTAGTGCTTTATTTATTTTTATTTTAAACACATTTCTGGGGTTTCCAGATCCATAATTTTAAAAAGTTGTATCTTTTACAAGGTGTATCTGAAACTGTTGCTGAAATTAATTTTAATTGAAAGTTAAAATTTTAGCCAAAAATTCCAGTACTGTGTATGTAGTGGAATATCAAATTTTAGATTGTGCTCATTTCACTATTACAAAACAGCGAAAGTGAACCATCAGAGATGTAGACAAATGTATAAACAGGCTCATCAGAATGAAGCAGAATGTTTTCACTCCACCAGACTGTACTGTGTGTAGAATCAGGAACAGGACAGATGAGATAATCCATTGCCAAAGTCTTTTTTGTAAACTTCAGTTTACTCTTATTACTGTACAATATTTAATTCTAAATAACCCGATAAACGGGCATTTACTTAGATAACAGTTAAACAGCCTTGTTCATATCGAACTCTTTAGTTCTGTGGTGTAGCGCTCGCAGTGCCTGATGGCAGTTGTCATAAGCACACTTCAGTATTCTTACACTGTACAAATAAATTTAGTTCCAATGCTCTATGTAGCATTCCAAAAGAAAACCGTAATGTAATGTAGAGTGCTGTTCTAATTCAGTGGGACATGTAGTGTTATGTGAAGTGATAAAAATGAAAATATACTTAAACACTGTTGCACATTCCCTAAGACAATAAAATGTACACAAATTAAGCTAGAAAATTTGAACTAAGATTTTCTTAATGTACATTCAGCTTGGCACAGTGCAGACTAAATTTAAGACATGAAAGACAAACTGTGTAATGAGCAGAACTACACTTTAACTAACATGTCATTTTTCAAGACGCCAAAATTGCACTCTAGTTTGTTTGTTTTTGTTTGTTTGGGGGGGGATGGAGGGGGGAAGGGGGTAGGAAATCAGTTAGAATTTGTAGAAGGGGAAAAGAGCTGTACAGGCCAGGTATAATTTATACATTTTCAAAAAATAATCCTACAGTCCCCAAAAGGAGAGATTATTGTCATGGAATGACTCCCTCTATACGATATCCAATCCTCCTTACGCCGCATTTACCTTTCAGCAACTGTAAATGAGAAAAATAGAGGAGTTAAGTGTTTGTACCTCATAAGCCAAAAAAGCCAAGCTATTTATACTTACAGTAGACCACATTCACTATCTACATAGCCTTTAAGAGCTCAGTTCTTAAACCACTTAGATAAATGCTAACTCAACATCTGCTTTAGAATGAGAAATTATGCAATGCTAGAAACATTTAAGCAATACTGGCTGTTACCAATACAAATTTACACGAAGATAAGCTGACTAATGCAATCAAGACTGGATATTCAAAGCAGTAAACATTATATAATCAAGCCAATTACAACCCATCTCAATTTCCCAGAACTATTGCTACTTTTCCAGGGAAAGGAGAACTGTCTGGATACCAATTGCCCACCTAATAGCTGCTGCAAAGTATTGCCTTGGCTCTTTGGGGAAGATGAGGTGGGAACAAAGAGATCATTTGGCATTAATCATGCTAAAAAGTTTGATTTATGTGGGGAAATAACAGCTGACTATCTCTGCACATCTTTAACATTTCCAGAATAATTAGTTAAATGGTGGTCTCCGAATGTTAAAGAGCACACCGTGTTTCTACTGTACCAAAACTTCTATCCTAACCAGAAATTCAGATGCTTAGCATCTGAATTAATCCTCAGAAAAAAAAAAATTAAGACACTACTACAGAGAAAAATGCTACTGGCTACTTAAGTATTCACAAACTCAGAAGATATTTATATTTAATAGTAAAATGAAATTCAAAAAAGTTTTGTTCCCCTACTTCCATAAGAGATAGGTTCCTCCAAAACCAAAATAGGACAGCTGGAATAAGTTAAGACCATTGTTCTGCCTTTAAGTGCTAAACTCAGCTTGGTTCTACAGCAATGGGTAACATGCTGATACCGAAAGTATGAAAGCTTTACAACTGCTTAAGGGATTCTGCGACCATATTATGTAGTGGGGTTTCTTTGCTGTTGTTTTGTTGGTTTTTGTTTGTTTTGTTTAGTTGCTTGCTTTTTTTTTTTTTTAAGGAAAAAAAGGGCTTCTAACCAATACATATCTATTTTTCATTCCCTGATGATATATCTATAAAAGTCAAAGTGCTAAGTCTCCTGTTTAAATTCCCCGTGATCAACAGTGAAAACCCCTTCTCCAAAGCAAGATACAAGCTCAAAATTTAGTTACTTATTGCTGATTATATCAACTATTAGTACTCTGAAAGACATATGAGACCAAATAGACTCTCTTTCATTAGAGTTCTAGGCAACATTATTTTAGCATGAGTTTCCACATGCTCTTGGCATCTGAAATATATTAGGTCAGTCACACTTTCATATGCCTCTACATTGGACAGCAGAGCTAGATTACCTTCATAGTCAGAGTGGTTGCAAGATTAACTTCACCATGTCAAAATAATAATCAAATGCCCACGAATTGCCAGCTCCTTGGTCATTCCAGGTAAACGTTATTCAAGATCAAAGTACGTACCACTTCAACCTCTACTTCAAAAGACACTTCTGAACAGAACCAGGTACCCTAACTAATTCTGCAGCCTGATTTTCTTCCCTAAATTGGAGGGAAAGCTTTGAAAAGACATTCAGCTAATAGAAATGAATGAAAACAAGATTAATAAGCTGCTCTGGAGCTCTTCAAGAGAGAAAGGCCCAGGATTTAAGCACCACACAATCATTTTAGGAGTATTTTCAAACTTAAGATGCAGATAACCTTAACTAAGAATTTCTAGAAGACATTCATATTAGAACACTCAAAAGATGATGACAGAGGATGCAGCAAAGCATTGCTGTTGGGTAACCAACAAACCAACTACAATGCAGATGTTAATAAAAAAGACGAATCTGTGAGTAACTTGTATATATGAAGTACTTGACTCGGTGTAATGATTTATGAGATTAAAGAGATTATGAGATGTATTCTCAATTGTAAAAGTGCACATAGTGATTTCAATTACTGTAACTGTATTTTAACTAGGCTAGCATTTTAAATTTACCGGATAAAGACATGAATTTTTCCATTAAATAATTCCAAATTACTGGCACATGAAACAGTGTGCAAAGTTAGTAAGAACAAAGGAACAACATACAAGAATTGGGTCATTTTTTTATTCATTACTGAATGCTTTCTGAAAGGAACTATTAAAAAAATACTAGCAAGATAAAAGCTAATGTTTGGGAAGGGGGTGGAGAGTTTAAATTCTATTTGCTGTGGCTGGTAAGGATATCCAATTGGCTGTTTCTACATTTTTTTCTATTTCATCAGAACTTGAGAACTACCATTTTACAACAAATGGCAATTTTGTAACAAAAGCAACAGCATAAGTCAGGTGCATTGTTTCTCTAACTACAGAATTCTGAAAAAAAGTTAATTTTGATTATTCAAGTGATTTTATGCAACAGAATGGACTGTAATAAAACTAACACAAAAGTGGTCGCACACTTAAAACAATTCCTACAAGCCAAACTCACACTTTGTCCTGCCGTCCTCCACCTCCACGCAGTGCAACTGGCTGGCTGTTTTGAGTGAATGCACCTCCCCCACGAATTGCACTTGGATGAGTTGGAGAAGCTGCTGGATGTTGGCCAGGACGGATAGGCTTGGCTGCATGAAACGAGACATGATTTACAGATATATACATACCAATTTCATCTGTCATCATTCAAATTTACTAATGCTTTATTTTACACTGTCCTAAAATTAATAACCAAAATTAAATGCATTTTGAATTAGAGGAAAACAAGTTTAGGAGATGGTATTCTGAGAACCTGTCAGATTAGTATCAATTATAATGAGCCTTGAAAAACAGACAAGGTTTTCCTTTTATTGTCCTACTAAAATTAAAGCTAACAAAGTTTTTGATAATGAATATCTTCACATGTATTATCTGCTCCACCTAATGTATTTCTTTGTAAGAGTCTTGTTTCTTGGCAGTAAGAGCTCAAATGATTCATCACTCAATAGAGTTTAGTGAGCATTATGTTCCTATAAGAAACCATTATATCCTGCTGTCTCTCTCACACCTACTCGATTGATATGTCACTGATTACTCTGCACTACCGGCAGTTCTGCATACTGGTTACTCCACAAATAAACACTACTCCAACTACTTACCAGCATATATTATAAAGCTTGCTATATTCTGGAATTCAAAACAAGCAGTTTTGACAGGAAATTCACAAGCTGCATATTTTGCACTAGCTCTTAACAGGACATACACAACTGTATAAACTTATAAAGTTTGTCAGATTAAACAGAAGACATATAAACAGATATTAAACTACAGGTAGCAACTACATCAGAGGAACACTTCTCAATTTCTGCCTTATAGCAAACTGGTCTCCTGTAACACATGTTCAACCAGACATTTAAGTACAGGAGGCTTTATACCTGTGGTAAACTCACTAGAGAATTCTGTTTGTCATCTTAGAGATCACTTGACAGAAAGATAAAGCAGGAAAGCAGCAGTTTTTGAGCTGCCACTTGAAGCGACCAAAAAAACAAACATATTTTTTGACTAGGGAGGGCTATTGAATACTATATGTTTTCGAACCAAGAACCAAAAAAGAAATTAGATTATGGATCTTTGGATGTTAGTTGTGGGTTTCTGTCTGCCCCCTCCCACCGAAGATCTATAGAAAACAAGACAATTTTTGTTGTTGTTGTTCTTGAAGGCAATGGCTTAATCTGTCTCCTTGCCTTGGAACACCTACTTAGTCTTAGAAATTCTTATGAGATGATGTTACAGACCTAAGACACACATTCAGTGTATTGTTTCATTCTAGCAAACAGAACACACATTCAGGCTAGAATTCTAGGTAAGACTTTCCCAGGTTGTACAGAAGTCCAACTATCAGAAGCCAGGTCATAGAAGTGACCCATTTAATAAAACACAACAAAAACACACACACACACAGAGTCTGACTATTAACCATAACATAATTCATGGTTGAAAATACACCATGTTCACACAAGTGGATGCAACTATGGCTGGAAAACGCACACACGCATAAGAAGATAAAAAATTGGGAGAGATGGAAGTTTTAGGAGCAGAGGGATTTTTTACTAACCAATTTGTGCAGAATGTCCTCGTCTGGCCATATTTTTGGATCTTACAGCTTCCTTTATACGGTCTACTTCCTGCTGATACCGCTTGCGATCACGAGATGCATTCTCTTTGGCTTCCTTCAGTGCAGACTCCAAAGCTTTAACTCTTTCAGCTGTAGCCCTGAGTCGCTTCTCCAGTTTAGGAAGTTCACAGCGAAGATCTGCATTATCACGTACCAACTACAAAAATTGAACCTATTATTTTCTTGGTGTCTCTCCATGTGGAGAACCAACCAACCCCAAACCCCCTGAACAGGCTACTATATATACTGTGTAGTAATGTGATAAAGTTTCATTACAGCATCACATTATTGTATATACTGTACATATATATTTCTGTATATACATACTACTGTATATTCTGTATAGTAAGGTTACTATACCATGCATACTTAAGCTTTTAATAAAGCTAATAGATCAGCACTAAGATTGTCATTCGAAAATCAGTTACTGTGGAAGAACATGCTATCCAACATAGGCACTTAAAGACTACATTCTTATTTAGTCAGGGGGCGACAGGCAGGCATCCCCCAGACTGAAACACTAACTCTAAACACTAACTTTGATCTTCTTTGGTTTAAATGCAACTATTTTGTTATACACCCACATGCACTTAAAATATCTATTAAATGACTCTATAGGAAAACTTTAGTTTGTTTTATATCAAGAAACACATTCAAGACATAGAAATATTTAATTATAGAACAGTTACTTTGTGAACAATAGGTTTTCAGTCACTTCCCTAATAATGGAGCTTAAGTAGCTTATTTGTTTTTAATTAAACTTGAAATTAAGCCTCATTGTACCTGCTTGTGAACCTTTGTAAGCTGTTCAAGATTATTCTCAAGGAAAGAAATCTTCTGTTTTTGTGCAGCACTGCCTCCTGTATCATCTGAGTCAATCTCAGCACTCTGCAGTAACAAAGCAGGCAGAGGGGAAGAAGATGCTGAGTACAAATCTGAACTTACATGTTAAGATCAAGCCAGAAAACAAAAACATCACGCTACATACAGATAAATTCAAAATTTAGTTCTAGACTGAAATTTATGCAACAATCTCAGAGACACCAAGTTTCATCACGACATCACATTACCTTTTTCACTCTAGTAGCCAGATCTTGAACAAATAGCTTCCGAAGATTGTGGAGAGTCTGAAGTTCTTTAGCCTACAATTAAGGAGGAAGAAAAAAAAATTTTTCTGAAGGAAAAAAAAAAAAAAAAGTATTGACATTTGCTTTGGAATATATTCTGACTAGCTTACCACAGTTTCTTCCAAACCCTTTAAATCTTGCCTCGCTTGTTCCCGTCTGTCCTGCATAACCCTAGAAGAGAATACATTCATCCTGAAGCATCTGAGCAAAATTGGAACTGTTTTAGGAGACTAGAGAGTGTCAAACACTGGTATGGTATAAATGGAAAATGTCTGTATTTCAGCTGAAGTCCTCAATTAAGGATACCACCAATTGATGACAACACTCAAATCCATATGATGCAGGGGAGAAAGTTGCAGGAAGAAAAGGAGTTCTTTTAATACTGAAGGAATACAAACAAGTACTTTCAGCTGCATAAATTATGAATTTCTAAAATGGGTAAAGAAAGATTTTCAGAATCAGGTTCAGGAATTCTTGGGAAAAAAATCTTATCCTACAAATGCTCTTAGCTTTGACCAGCTGTGAAAGTGTTAAGTATCAAGTGATGGCTTTAGGATTTTTTCTTTTTGTTCCACCACCTCACCCCCATTACATTTGCCAAAGCTTGCATCACAAGCAATGGAATCTTGGTTTCCAGGAATATAACCTAACGATACTACTTTGCAGAGCTTCTGTCTTCCTATTTAATGCGAAAGCACTGACTGCACTGCTAATGTTCTCTCAGGATTATATTGCAGTGCATGTCTTACTCTGACAGGACACAGGGAAGGGATTTGGACTTTTCTTTTTATGAATCAAGGTTGGAAAGAGAAGGCCATGGACTGGATGAAGATGAACCACTCCTGTGAAGTGGCCAAAATATTTAAGAAGCTTCTTTTCCTCTTGTAAATTCTCCTCATCCAGTTAAATTACTAGATCACAACTAAATGATTAAACATCTGAGGCAATAAAATATTCTGAAGAATATGTATCCATTTTCCAGACCTCGCTGGAAAAGTAGTTGCAGGCATCTTTTAATGCTTCTCACAGGTCTTTGGAAGAGCAAAGTTTCTAACAAAGCAAGTGCCTTTAAGAGATCAATGCAATATATGTAGATTTTAGCCTGCAAACTGAAATAAGAAACACAAACGTGTTTATCAAATCTTGCAAGACAAGACAATCTATTGTAACTGACACTGAGTGGCATATAAATAAATGAGAATAAACGGATTCACAAGAGCAAACTACTATTAAAATTTTCATCACCTAAACCAACATTGTATTTCACAGTAAGGCTATGAAAAAAATGTGTTGATTACTGGTTACTAGTACAGACTGATCAAGTCTGATTATGTGAACTTTATGATTAAAAACCTGAAAGTTGCTGTGTGCTTTTAAACATGACCAAGAAGTATGTGCTTTTGAAAACATTAAGTAGAATGTATTCTTAACTTCTGTAAATATCAATTTATATATGCCAGAAAGGGGGTGCTACTGATAGTCTAGCAAAATTTACAGATTATGGCAAGATTTCTTAACGTTCATAACTGTTTTTCAACATGACCCTTGGATACTTACAAGCTGAATTCAAGTTTTGCATGAACTTTTCAGTCTCTAATTCGAGAAAATACATTATTTAGTTACTCCGTGAAGTATACAGCTGTTTAATCTCAAGAACAGACCAGTTAGAACCACCTGACTTGTTAAATCACGCAAGAACCAAAAAGAACAAGGGAACTGTTACAATGTCAAGGTAAGCCTCTTCCAGTCTTAGAGCATGCAAAACTTAGCAATAAAAATGAGAAAGTTAATTGCTCCAGCTTGTAGCATATTAATACAGAGTAAGATTTGGTCTTCATATATCTCTCATTATTTTACGTCTAATTTTATATACTAAGGCAGGGAAAAAGGTTTTAAAAAAAATTAAGTTCAAGAAGGCTCTGGAGCCTCTCTAATAAGCATACCATACAGCAAAAGGGACTTCATCATCATATCAGGTCACCAGTTTTTAAAATACAAATGTTCCCACACACATTTGTTATTCACGATTATCACTTACGTGAGCTCATGCAGTTTTCTACTTTTTTCCTGATCAGTTGCTTTCAACTTCTCATGCTCAACTCTAAGACGTTCTTGTTCAAGCATCATCTTCTGATTTTGGCTGAGGACAAAAGTAAATATTATGTGTGTTATATTATTTTAAAAGGACAGGAAACGAATAGGGAACAGACCTGTATATCTTTGTGATATCTAACAAAATTAATCTAAAGCAGAAAAGACTTCTGCCTTCTCCCTGTCATGACAAGCATCCAACAGACACCCATTAAACTGGGTTTCAGGCAATCCAAGCCAGATTATCAACAGTTAGTAACTAAGGCTTCCGATGCGTTGTCTCAATCAACTGAACCCATCACAAACAACATCCAGTGAAGCAACACAAATTAGATACTGCTGGAGAAAACCTTTACCACTTCCTTCCCACACTACCGTGCTTCTGTACTCACACAGTCCATAGACACTTGGCACTACCAAAATGATGACAATTGCTTACTCTTGGAGTTCAGTGATAAGTTTCTCCTTTGCATCAACTTCATCTCTTAGGCTACTGATTTGTTTCTGATGCGTCTCACGATGGCTCTGAATCTGCTGTTCCACAGCTTGCTATTAGGAAAAAAAAGCATGTATTATATGCTTTCAGAAGTTGTTATACTTCGTTAAAAAAAAGAAAAAGAAGTTAACTTACCTTGACTTCATTTGCAGTTTGAACCTTATTTAAGTGCTCTTTCTCCATCTCATGTACTTTTTCTAGTAGGAACAGGGGAGAAAAGATGACAATTCAGTCAGGTAACTAGGCAATTACAGGGAAGATGGAAGTAGTTCCCCCCGCAGCCCAACACCTTAAAATTTGGAAAAAGTTGTCCAGCTGTCCCCACACGTATCAGTTAAACCAGTAACATCTTTAATTTAATCCTATTCTTAGCAGTTCAAACAACAAGCATGCTTTTGTATGACTAATCCTGTATGTTAAGTAGCAAAAACCTATCCCGTAGCTCCGCCCTTCAATCCAGATAGAACAATTTCCTATTTATTTTTACATATTTAAATTGGGGTGGGGGACAGAGTACAAAAACCTATTCCTACCCTGCGCTCGGAGTTGAACTAGCTCTTCATTAAGGGAATCCACAGACTCTTCCAGTTGTCTCTTCTTCTGTTCCACGTTCTGAAGATACTCAGTCAATGACTTGATCTTGGCCTCGTGCTTGTAGAATGGAAAGACTCATTTACTTCAGAACTAGGTATCACGAAATTACATCTGCATAAACACTTTATACTTATTTTTAAAGAAGTAACCTGATCTCAAAATTAAATGGTGCCAACTAAACTCTAAGAATGACTACTTGAGTAGATCTGTAATGTGGCTTGTAAGACAAATGTCTTGCATTCATGCCATTCAGTGAAACAAAGTACATTTTTGGCTAGGAGAAGAGACGTTTTTGAATGTTAAATACTATTGCAGGAAAGTGGCTCACTGAATTTAGAAGACTGCACTGAAATACACATCTTCTGCTATAAAAGATGACCATCTGTATGTAAACCAAAATACAGAGAAACTAAATTGCATATGTAGGTCACAATTTTGGTAACTGTTAGAAGTCACATTGCTGATCTTCTCTAACAAGCATAATAAAATGGCCTATGAGGCGTTAGAAGCAAGTTTCATCTGTTAGGCAAACCTACTGTAATATCACTGTGCTAATGCTATCTCTCTCCTACTTTCAACTTGCTGCTTTAGAGCAGAGTACAAGACTGTGCCTTCTGTTAGATTTGTATTTGTAAAGGATCCTGTGACAGAGAACATACACACTCTAGTATTTAATACAAATGCTACAAAAGCATTATCAGGCTGCAGACATATTGCGGGAATTCTGACATCCTGTCACACAGTTACTCAGAAGCACCCAAACTGAAGAGAGTATTAAGGATACAGCTGAGTCCCCTGGCTGTCCAAACACTTCAAACACAACTTACTTTGTTATGTATTAAAAAAAAAAAAAAAAAAAAAAAAAAAAGCTATTGCATTTTTTTTCTTCTTGACAGGTTAATTGGATTCAAAAGAACATTTAGGAAGAACGCTGTAAAGAAACATTTACCTGCGAGATACGAAGCTGACAGGCAGCCAACTCCTTTTCGTTTTCTTCCATTTTCTTATTGCTTTCAGCTTGTGTACCTTCTAACTGTTTGCATCGCTTTACCATTGTTTTCACTTCTGATTTCATTTTGCTAATATACAGTCTTGCAACTGTGAATTCTTCATCTATCATGCCAGTTCCCTCAGGCTGCTGAAAATTGTGGAATCACATTCAAAAAGTTTAGATATAGAAACAATTAAAAGATGAGGTGGAGCAACTTAGTGACTAGCACCCCTGCACTCACCCCAACTAGTAATCAGAGCACTCGCACACCAAAACGTAACTTCACATTACCTAACATTACTCACATCCACTGGGGAGTTTACATCAATAACTTGGAAGTATAACATGCTTAAAAGGTTACTTTTAATACCCCACCCCTTACAAGCTTAACTCTTATGGACCTCACTCAGGCATTTATAACTTGTATCTGCAAGTTAATACCAATAAGTAATGACTGCTATAACCTAAACTCTTGAAAATAACTACTACTTTGGTTTTTTTTCCTTTTTTTTTTCCCCTGAATGTTTTTGTTTGCACAAAGGTAGTGAGTTGCTTGTAACACCGCTTACATTCCTGTCCTATAGTCACCTTCACAGAATGGGTGAGGTTGGAAGGGACCTCTGAAGATCATCTGGTCCAACCTCCCTGCCGAGCAGGACCACCTAGAGCACGTTGCACAGGATGGCATCCAGTTGGGTTTTGAACATCTCCAGAGAAGGAGACTCCACAGCTTCCCTGGGTAACCTGTTCCAGTGCTCTGTCACCCTCACAGTAAAGAAATGTTTTCTCATGTTCAGCCAGAACTTCCTGTGCTTCAGCTTGTACCTGTTGCCTCTCATCCTGTCACTGGGCACAACTGAAAAGAGACTGGCTCCATCCTCTTGACATCCTCCCCTCAGATATTTATATACATTAATGAGGTCTCCCCTCAGTCTTCTCTTTTCCAGGCTAAACAGGCACAGTTCTTTCAGCCTGTCCTCGTACGACAGGTGCTCCAGTCCGCTAATCATCTTAGTAGCCCTATCTTCTAGATCTAAATCTTCTAGATTCTACATCTTCTAGATTTATGTTTTATTTCAGTTCCACGTTCCATTTTTAAGGTAAGCAACATCCTGATTGCCACTGCAGGTCTGAGACTGCCATATGAAATGGTTCTAATAACAGTATGAATGAAAACACTACTTCAGAAATCATACCTGCTCTTTCTTGTCTGTGCATAATCAATTTCTGTTTGGGACCTGGTAAGTCACAGTAAAACAACGGATGACCTTATGCCAAAACTACCAATACGTATGAGGCTTCCTATGATGGTTATTTTTACTATACTAAGAAAACTGACCCTACCTATCCATGATGTATTATTAAAAATTGCACTGAATAATTCTTACCTTGACATCATTATTTCCTACTGCAATTCCTATTTCCGCAAGATCTTTTAGTAAGGAGGCCATCATCTCTGTTGCTCGTTTCTTCTGATGGTTAGTCATTTCTTTAAGTTTTTGAAGCTCTGCATCTATACTGGCTAAAGTGACCTACAGTAAAAGTAGTTATATTTTAATAAATAATACACACATTTTTAAAACTAGTTTCATATTATATAATATAGCAACATATAGTTTCTATATTAAAGCAACTACTGAAGTGTCACATTCTTTTCAAAGAATGTGTTTAATTTTTTTTTGAAACACAAAATGATCAATCCAAGTAAATATTCCATATAGTAAATACATAGAAGTTCTACAGTGACATTATTTATTCTGAAAGAAGAGTAAGGTACTGGGGACAGACACCTTCAGTTCACAAAATGTAATAACTCAGCAACAAAGTTTATGTCAACACTGTTAAGCAATATTCAGAGTTATATAGGGTTAAATACGGCAGAGGATTGCATTTATAGGAAAAAGGTACATGGATAGCATGTCCAACACTTCTTGCTATATTTGCAGAGCTCTTAACTCTTTCCTGCTTGCAAATCAAAACACGGCACCTAGTTCTGAGAGTCCATAAGCACTACAGTTACTCTAGAGCAGATTTTCAGTTAGTTTGAGCTGCTATGGTTGTAGTGGCTGCAGCTAAGCAGCTTGCACACTCAGAAGTTGTCTGCTCTTTGCTCATCACTTTTAAAAACATGCCTGAAGTTTTACAGCAGGAAAGTTTCAACTAGTGATGCAAAAGGATAGTTACTGCATGGGTTAGCTGTGACAGACTGAGAACACTGAAGTTTAAGGTTTTTTTTTTTTCCCCTCAACTTTACTTCTATATCCGTTCTGTCAACTTGCATCAGCATCAGAACTGCGCAATAACCTTGGAATGTTATTGAGAAGACTACCACAGTTGCCATGGATAGTTTCACTAGACCTGTAAAGATTAGGTGGCATGAAACAAACTCTCATAGCAAAGGTGGAAACAATCTTTGACACAGCAAGAAACCTTTCAGGTCATATCTGCCCTGAAAGAATTCTCAGAGGTTTGTACAAGGAAAAAGAAGAGGAGAAAGAGAAAGCCATATAAAAGTTGTATCAGCCATTTAGGTCATCAAATCAGAGTTTTCTGGTATGAAACAAGTTTTAGACCTAAACTCTCATTTTCCCTTGGAAAAACCTTTAAATGACACCAAGCACGATATACAGCTAAGGCAAGAAAATTTTTGTTGAAGACTTAGCAACTTCTTGACCCATTTTCCTACCGATTTTTGATTGAGTTCGTCACTAAGCAGTTCATATTCCTTTGCTTTATCTTCTACTTCCTGAGACTTCTGATCATAATTGACAGCTAATTCTTCAAGGGCTTGTAGAACCTCTTTCACTTCCTCTTTAGAGGCATCATTTTCAGCCTGAAGGCGATTCAACTCTGCTTGCAGGTTGTCTTGGTCCCGTCTGGTTGATGCTAGAAGCTACAACATTGATAGAGATTTATTTTAAATAATAACAAATCATCACCACCGAGAACACTGCATTAACAAGTGAAATCTTAGTAATGCTTTCAACTACTGTAACTGCCTATATCTACATTTTTTATGGTGTCTAGCATAACAAAATAAGGACACTGAGGACAGATACAGTGAGGTACCTCTATATAGAGTTCTTCAACTTTTAAAGTCTTTGCAAAATAGAAATGATTACAGACCAAGGCACTTAAGACCGGCAATTAGAAATGCACACAGAATACTGCAAGTTCTCAAAGAAGTCACTGAATGCTACTCCCAAGTCTGAAATTGTCAACAGGCCAGCAATTAAACTTTCAGCACTTTAACACTGTTAGCTGCTGAAGACTAGCTAGACAAAATGAAGAGTTGATAATGACGCAGATTTATTTAAGTAAAGAGTAAATAATAGCTCCAACTTCCAGAGTCCTCAACCCATTTCCTTCTTGCCCTAGACACAAAAATTTTTATTTTATTTTTTAAACTTTGTGAAATACAGAATTATTTGCTCTGATATCTTGGCTAAATGAAAATGCTA
Organism: Anseranas semipalmata; assembly: GCA_013399115.1. Lineage (NCBI taxonomy): Eukaryota > Metazoa > Chordata > Aves > Anseriformes > Anseranatidae > Anseranas > Anseranas semipalmata. The sequence continues at coordinate 252,983 of VXAA01003237.1, forward strand.
AGTATTTTCCCATATAATTACATTATATCACTTACAACATGTACATACAAGTGGGTCAAATATTCTAGCAAGTGCTAAAGTAACACCGCGATACTTCCCTTTTTATTAGGGACCGCTATATTCCACATGTACCCCCGCCCACCTTCTCTATCACTACAGCCATAGTGATGAAAGTAAACCATAGAACAGGTTTCCTACAGTAAATCAAGGTATCTTCAGTTTTGACAAATTGCTATTTGTATAGCAATTTATATAGCTTTGTATGAAGAAAACAACAGCCAATGTCTTTGCATGAAAGATTTCAATTCCTTCTATCTTCATGGATATTCAAACCTTGAGTAAACCAACTCAAATGTAGCCAATAGCACAGCATAAGTGGGGAGGATGAATAGGCAGATCATTTCAATTCTGATTAAAAAAGCTATTGTACAGTAATAATCCACCATCCTACTCCCTAGTCATCAACTGCGGCCTATTCAGAACATCTCCAAAAGGAAAGTCAAAGAAAAACAGAATAAAGATGCAAAAGCAAAACTTACCTCTTCCTGATCCAGCATTTGTGTTTTCAGTTTTTCTACTAGTTGGCTCTGCTGATTAATTTCTTCATCCTGCAGTTGAATTAAGACTGTGTTCAATAAACTGACAGATTATTTTTTCTCAATAGTATTTAAGAGATGGCAGCATCAGGCATCTAATCCTTCCATATTCTGAGACAATTAAACAATTCAAAACACTAAAAGTAAAAAGAAATCCTTTTGATTCACTGGCCGATCCATTTAGACTCTTAACTTGGTGTGTATGTATAAAACACAAGGACATGCTTCAAGGACAAAATTCTTATGTCTGTGCTTTTGCAAATCTTCTCCATGTTGTTCCAACTTCCAAGAAACAATTCAAATTTAATTAAAATATTTTTTTCTTCAAATTTAGTACTACTGCTTAAATTTGAAATTATGTTCAGTGTATGCATATTTTATTTGAAAATAGTGTTCTTTCCTTCCAATTACTCCCCTCTCCCCCCCCGTTTAGTCATTATTTTCCTCCTTCTGGTACAGTATTAATCAAAACAATCAGCTTGGAATGCTGTACACCCAGAAAGTAGAAATGCTATTCAAGATTCTCATGAACTTTTCCTTCCTAACTTTCATTTTTACTTTTTTTTTCCCCCCTATGAACATTTGCATTCAGTACATTTTTTAGTACTTTCAGCAAAGTGGGGAGAGCAACTAAGAAAGGATGCTCACTTAGCACCAGATAAAGCAATTTTGTTATCTCTTAATCAGATCTTCAGAAATAGAGTACGTAGTCCGGCAAATATTTAAATAAGCCATACTAACAAATGAAGACCGGCAAATTAAATATTACATAATGTAGTTGAAGACATATTTCCAAGATGTCTCACACTAAATAAGAATGGCATACCTTGTCATCCAGTTGTTTGTATAGTTTTGCAATTTCTTCCTCACATTTTCTTCTCTCAGCATCAGTGAAATTGCCAGTTACTCCAATTGTGGTAGCTGGTTTATCATTAATAACAGTAATATCCTTGTCCACTGCAAAAGCTTCTAAGTTGGCCTTCTCCTTGTCGAACTGTTCATCAACAGGTACAGTCTCCCCTTAAATAAAGGAATATAAAGTATTTTTAGTACAGTCAGTCACGAAGTATCTTCCACAAAGTTAGCCTTAGGAAATATTACGTATTCCCTACTAACAGGGCTGCTCCATGGTTAATAAGCAACCAAGTTCACAGATTTCATGGCAAAAGTGACCACTACATCATCCAAACTGTCTACTGCTTACCACAGAATGTTACATTCAGCCAGTTGCTCTGCTATAAGTTCCAAATTTCACACCAAAATATCTTCCAGAAAGGTATTTAGCTTGCACTGAGGACAGAAAATCCTACACTTTTCCTTGGCAGTCTGTTTTGATAGGTGGCCATATTTACTGCTAAACTGATTTGCTTCTTATTTAAGAATATTTGTTCAGTTACACTTTTATCCTTTCATGTTCATTAACCCTTTTCTGATGAGAACACTACTAACATCACAAAAAATACCACACACTAATTAAAGCACTTCTCTGGTAAACTAAAACTAAATTCCTTAGTGCCTTATTACAAGCCATTTTATGTAGTCGCTGGATGTAGTCGTTGCTCTTTCCAACACTCCAAGATCTTGTGTCAATATTCTTAAAGAATTATACTTAACTTTTCAGGTGTGGCCTCATACCATCTCCACACAAGATGGGGGGGGGGGGAAATCACATTCCACTCAACTTATTTAAGTGAGATCATTTTTTTCAGATTTACTCTAAGATGTGGTGCAGGAGTTGTCTGCATGATTGCAAAATCATCTTCTAAAGCTGCAAACTCCAGAATACATCTGTAAGTAGGATCCATGTTCCTCTTTTCCCGAATTTATAGTTTTAAATTTAACTTGCATTTTGCCAGACCAAAATCAAAAGAATCAATCAAAAAGAACTCAATCATTCAGGGAGGATGGGCACACATTATCTACTATTAGCACTTCCCCGTTTGTTTTTTTGCCTATAAAAGTGTTTGAGCTATAAACGAGGACAAAATCTTATAATACTGATTCAAACTAGAAAAACAGACAGGAAATTTTCATCAGTTTCTGCAATTACAATTAATATCATTCCTCCCCCCAGATAATTTTCTTTAATAGTTTACATAGATCTAGTTCTGCTAGTAAATCAAGTGTTGAAAAACCTAATACCAACATACTTTCAGACATTTTTGTCTGTATTTTGTCTGCCAGTATGCGACTATTACAAGTTTTTCCAGTAAAAAATTGAAAAGCTCCAAAGTCAACCTAATAAGTAGCATTAATATTCTTATTACTGTCTGGTATAGGGTTCTTCGTTACTTTTGGTAACCTGAAGACTACTTCAGTATCTATCTACTTTTCTGAAACTCGCATAACAAAAATAAAATTGCTTCTTACCATTCCGCCATCTGTTGAGTTCATTTTCTAGCCACTGTATGGTGTTACGCAGAGTCTTGTTTTTCTCTTTTTCTTTCTCATACTTCTTCTTCCATTGTTCTGCAGTGAGCTCAACATTGACACAGACTGTGTTCTTAATGGTCTTTGCTCTACATAGAAAGACAGACCTCTGAAACTGTTTTTTTATTATTATTATTATTATTATTGTTATTTAAGAAAAGAATGAAAGAAGGCTAAATGAAACTTCTACATATCACTGGTAAAAGTGTGAACAACTCCCACCTCTTCCAAAAGCTTGTTTCTACTCCCTGCCAACTTACTATTCCTTCAATTGGATAGATACAACTGTTAATGGACCAAGTAACGCAATAAGCTTTGAGAAGACTGAAAAATCTCAAGCTGGTTGAGTTGGAAAAAAATCAGCTCTATACTTTCACCTGAGTTAGGCCAGTGCACATATTTGAACGAACGGTAGCATTCGTCATACCTAACAAACATTTCTCTGATGGAGAGCATAATACTTTCAGGGTGTAAATAATCTAGGTTAAGGAACAGCTCAATTCAACCTAAAAATCCAGTGAACTAGATCTCCATTAACCAAAGAGGTGTATGAGCTGTAAAGTTCAGATGCATTTAATTCGGGTGATACATTCAGTCAGGCAAATCTCATCCAAATGCATCAGCTCTGGAGACAAAACTACAAGCACTAATACAACTATACGAGGTTAATGTGTAGCTTTTACATCAGCGCCGTACCTCTCTTACCTCGGTAACTATTGTGTACAGTCTCCTACCACCAAGTAGCCCCTCCCAGAGGGGAAAACAGAAAAAAGCTTAATGGTAGTTAGGAATATGTCCCAGCACCCAGCATTAGGACTGTTACAAGCATCTTTTGCAAAGTCTCATTGGGACCAATTACCACCAAAAGGCACATGATTTCCTGCTAAGTTACGTAATATTTACTTAACCTTCAGTTACTACTCCTGAGAGTTTCAGCATAAGCTTAACATCCCCAGAAGGCTGAGTTAATAGACCAGACTAACTATGGCGACTGAGATAGAAATACACTCTAGCAACTCCTGAAGAAGTCAAGAGTAAGGGACAGTGAATCTACAGAGCTAAAGTTGGAAGACAATTCCTGATACCTCAATCTAGAAATACTATGAGGAAAGGACTGCCTAGATTCTAAAAGGAGACCAAGAATTCCACTGCTGCGGAATGCAGTCATTACTCCACACCTATTAACTACCCATATCCTGCCAGATTTTAAGAAGTTCTGAAGTTATCTAGTCTACTTTCCATAATAAAAATCTTCTCTGGAAAAAAAAAGTTGAAAACTATCCTGTTGAATTAAAATGGAAGAGGTATGCTAACACACAAGAACAGAAGAACTAAGTGAAATGCTGATGGCTTTGTAATCTGCTCCAGTAAATGAAGTGATCAGTATTCAGAAACTGCAATATTAAGACGGAACATTAATAATAGCGCGGCAAAGAAGAAGCACCTAACCAAATATCAGATTTTAAATGGGTACTTACAAATTCAGTTACAAATCACATAGGAATTTACAAGTATTAACTCAAATGTTGGTGGAATGCTAAAGACAGGAAACAGACTAGAAAATGTAATTCAGCACACTATCAAAGAAAGGGTAGCAGACAACAGGCTCTCCCTTATATCTTCCTGTCCCCGAGACTGGACATTAAACTGCATTTTGAACCAAATTATACACTGTCCTTGTGGAAATAGTGTCTTCAGGATCCTACCCGGTTTAAAGATTTGTACATAGATCACAACACTTAGCCACATGTGCACTGAAGAATTAAAGAAAGTAAACACTAATGAATTTGGTTTAGGAATCTTGACTGAGTAGCTTATTTCTCATTCTGCATTTATTTCTGAGTTTAGTAAGAACAAAATATTAAGGCACACTTACATGTGTAATCACTATCAGCATTTAAGATCTCAAGCTACATGCTTTTTAAGAATGGACTCCTTCAGTGCTTTGTTTACTCTTACAGGTTTACTGTATTGGTTGTTGTTAGGCAGGATACACATAACTGCAGTGCATACGCAGCACTCAGCTTTTTTTTTTTTTTTTTTTTTTAAAAACACGAAATTTTGTTTCTTGTCTCTCATATTTTAAGTCATTTACTCACCTTTGGCCAAACAGAAGAGTAGATTTTGTTTCAGATTCATTGTATGAAGATGGAGAACAGCAAATAACAATAGTGGTTCTGCAATTACCCCCAAGCGAATCTTGAAGGATTCTGGTCATTTTGCTATCACGATATGGAACATATGTCTACCAAGAAAGTGGTTAAATGAATCAGTTTTTCAGACACATTATTTAATTTGTGGAAAAGCTATGCTTTATCTAGGTATAACTTCATTAGAAAGACAGATTAAATTCTACTTTAATTCATAAAACATGCAGTTTTATGAGTTTATGAAACTAGCACAGGATGACAAAGTCTTATATCTGTGTTTGGTAACTTCTACAGAACAAAGAAACTTTTGGTATGTTTAGGTCCCTTAAACACAACTTTATTATTCATCAATGAAACACAGTACAAGAATAACTTTTGTTTGCAATGTATTGATGTAACCGGATTAAAGGACTCCATGCACATCACTGACATCAGTAAAGAATTTCTTTACAATATGTTGCAAAAAGATACAAGCCTTTAACCTCAAAATATAAAAAAAAGAAAACACTTACACTGCTTTCAGCCAAAGCTGAGATGACATTTCCAAGAGCAGACAAAGACTTGTTGATGTTCTTAGCTTCATCCAGCACAGCACCTTCTGCTCCAGTTTTACTAACCTACACAATATTTTAGTAAATTACTAAATGCATCTGCAAAAAAATATTCCATGTTTAATACAAAACTTGAATAATTTTCTTGCTTTTTACTCAGTCTCCCTGACTTTACTCATAAGCCAGCTGCATTAGAATAAGCAAATTGCTCCTCAAACACCATCCCTGATTCACCATTAGTCAGTGGTCAACCTTAAAAAAAAAAAAAAAAAGGCAAAAACCACAAACGCACAAAATACAACACACAAACCCCACTTAATACAGCAGTGAGTCTTATTAGCAAAAAAAATAAAGACACACACCTTATGAGAACACAGATTTTAAAGGCTGAATTTGACCTACATGAATGCTCTAGGAACTTCAGTAGGCATCAGCAGAAATGTGGAAAAAAATTACATCCTGACAATTCTATTTACCTTAGCTCTTCTGCCTCGGAGCTGAATTTGAGTTTAGTTCTATAACCCTGCTTTTACTATTCTTCCCATCAAGCTGGGATCATGAATACAACTAAGCAATTCTATTTGCTTATGTTTAAGCCAAGACAAGGCATGAAAAACTCATTTCTTTCAAGACAACATGTAGAATTGAAAAAAGAAAGTTTATTTCAAACACTGAAAGGAACAAAGATACAGAGAAGGGAGATCTGCAGCCTGGCCCTTTTCTCTACATTTGTTCTCACTTTAATACTTCCAGTTTCACTCTCATTAAAAAAAAAAAAAAAAAAAAAGAAAAGAAAAATAGATTACCACCAATAAACATGTTTCAGAATAAACACAGGATCAGAGATGACAATAATGCCATAGAACAATGTCATCAGCAAAGGCAACACTAAGGTGGAAAGACTGGAGACAAATATGAGAATAATCCCAGAAGGAAAGAAGGAATAACATCAGAAATCCAGGTCTTAAAAGGGTAAATTACAGTAAGAAGGATAATAGTAATATAGAATGAGCAACATGGTACATGATGTTTCCTTCCGTTCTTTGGAAGGAACGGACACAGGAAAGCAAGCTGTCATTTTAATAAAGTTAATCAGAATTTCAAAATAAGAAACTTGGTACCACTACATAAGAAAATGTAGATATTCCAGATCCATAAATACCCTTCTGATCCCAGTACCTGGCTAGCCAACACACCTCCAGTTTTTCTCGCTCTCAGATACTGAGATTGAACTCTAGCCTGCTTCCCCACCCTGCTCCATATTTACAAACCCTCGCTCCAGAAACTCAAATGAGCTTAGAGATAGTATCTAACAGCCAATAAAGACTGGGACCACATTTCGAAATCAAAGTTAAAACAATTGACAGATGGTAACTGAACAGTCCGTATTACACTACTGTAAAATATTTGATTGTGAAAAACACAGCTCACTCTTTAAAGCTGGAAGAGAAACATAAAATTACCTTTTCACTACCTGCCAAATCCACAAGGTAAAGTTTTCCACTTAGTTTCTGTTCTGTTTGAGTATTCTCTTGTTTTACATTAATAAGAAAAATACTATGACTTCGAGAGCTGTGTTCATTCATATCTATAATAAAAAAATATATATAAATTGTCAAAAATATTTGTACAACCACTAACCTGGCTAAACAGTGTCTTCCCAACAGTGAAGCAAGAGATCTAAAGCTAATGAAACCGTATACAGTAGTCTCACTGACAGTAAAGCTAGAGGCAGCAACCAATAGTACCATCTAATCGTGTAACAAAGACCCAGTCTCCCTTGGGCTTCTATTAATACCACAAACTCACTGATAAGATTAGCTAGCCTGTCAGCTATGGATTTCACACATTTACATTGTGATACCAGAGCACTTTGTTTATAGGGCATCGCATTTGATCCTTTCATGAAAATTTGAACTAGATGGCCAAAATCTCTCACATCCCTTTCTGGTTTAAATGCTTACTGCCCCCCTCTGCTGTGAGACATGCGGAGTACAAAAGACTCATGTTGAATCTTAAAGATGATTTTAACTCATTAACAAAATCTAAGCAGGCTGCAATCTAAATGAGAATGTCTGCCTACTTCTTCCTTTTAATCATAAACCCCTCATAGGTTTAAAAGGACCAGCTTACTGATGCCACAGAAACAGCTCAACACAAAAGAACACCCTTCTATACAAATTTCTGCTATTTCTCTGTTATTTAGCCTGGTCCCCATTTCAGAAGCTTACTACCTAAGAGCAACAAAGCAAAGAGCAGGACTTTTGTTAACAGAAACATTGTTGTTGGTTTTTTTTTTTTTTTTTTTTTTATAAACTCCCAGTCCTTAACCAACGAAATGAGAATAAAAACGTTTCATGACTGTATGTTCTTTCGTCTCCTAAATAAATAACTGGAAAAAAAGAGTCACTGAAACAGGCTCTCAATGATTTCTGACAGTCACTTCAGCCACTAAGAACTGAAATATTATTTTGCATGCATCTCGCCAACACTCATCTTTTTTTTTTGGCCTCTATTTGAAAAAGAAAAAAAAAAAAAAAAGAAAAAACACACAAACAAAAAGACACCTCTCTGTCATTTTTTAATCCTGAGTCCTGTGGAGTTCGGAGACCTATGATGGGACTCCTTGCAACTCAGCCACACACCTCAGGCCAAAAAGCTTGGGACAATGGGATGCTGCTTAAATGTGCAGCATGTCTGAGTATATATTCTGACCAGCTTTTCTTAGAGGCTGCAACAAAATGGCCAAACTGTGGATAAGCCACTGTGCCTTACTTATAGGCACATTCATAGGTTAATTGAAACTCCACAAGCTGGGATTCTGCACTATTCCTAATGCAGAACTAAACTTTTCTCCTCCAATGATTCAGAGCTCTTCACTCTTCACTTAATTTCTCTTTCCAATCCAAGCCTAAATAACAACATCTAACAAGAAATTAATTGAAAGACGTGTTTCTCAAAGACATGCTGAAACTGCTTGCACTAGACCTTTTAAAACACCTGAATTTAGTTCACCATTTCTGTCTTCCCCACTTTTTAAGACATACCAGAAGGCAACCAATAAAGCACTAAAGGAGATAAGGATAACACTCACTTGTAACTGCTACATGTCGGTTTGATTTTCCTTCATCTATAGTATCCATAACTTCTTCTGGACTACATACAAAACGCTCTGTGCAACCCTTTAAAAAGTAGCAAAACAAAAGGAAAAACACCAACAAGTCAGAAGTAAATAAGGTACACTAGAAGAGTAAAAGATCAAAATGGTATCAGACTGACACCAACCTTTACATAGGGAACTCTATTTTTGTCTTCATGAACAGAAAGATTGGTCTTTGAAACTGGAAGAGAAAAAGTTCCAAAGCTAAGGTATATATGGTTTCTTTGCAAAACAAATGAGACTTTTATAACACATCCAAGTCACAGATGCTATTTCTCAGAAACACTTTTTAAAACCAAACATACATCAAATAACCACTACTGCAGCTTTAGTTACATCGTACAGATTAGCTCCATGCTTTCTCATTTTGAGGTACCTATATCATGTATAGGTTACTATTAGCATACCGCATATTTATCTTAGTATCATGCTACAGCTTTTGTTTTTTACATCTCTCTCTCCAGATATTTATTTGCTATGTTCAATATAAATAGAAGACTTACCATCCAAAAGGTCCCTTATTTTATCCAAGTATATTTCAAAATATGACACCTAGAAGTGTGAAGGGGAATAAAGATATACCATCAGAAAGCAAAAACGCTTTGCTTTTCAATCACAGGGAGCCAGTATGATTCTTATGATCTCCCACATAATACCTCATCTAGTTCAAATCCTTGAGGCTGAACTAAAATACACCTTTAGAAAGAAACTATTTTGATCAAAAGCTTCAAGCACTATCAACACTGCCACAGGTTATCAAGATAGCTACCATCAATGTTTAACAGAAACAAGATCGAAGTGTTAACTCTTCTTTAAGAAGAGCCAGTTACTTCTGAAATAACTCATGTTTAGATTTTCCAAGTTACAGGCATTCAGAACAGATACAGAACAGCCATTTAACCACATACTACTTCCAGTTTTAATATAGGTTAAATAAGTAACAGTGAAGAAAAGGTTACCTTAATATGAAACTCAAGATTCTCATCCATAGAGTAAATATAATTAAAAATATCTTGCACTATTCTTGGAATAATCCCCATTCCATCTGGGTCGTGAAGCTTCCCCTTATTAGAAAGAGAAACAATTAAAACAAAACATTCATATTGAATCCAACAGCACCAAGTATTTGAAGGCAAAACAAAAAGTCAGACAAGCTAGTTTTAAAACGCTGGCAGGTACAATGCAGTTTTTTTTATCTATAAAGGAAGCTCTTGACCATCCATTTAGGCCCAGATTTTGCCAGGGGTGAAAAGATCAGCCTCAAAAATCTCTCAAACAGCTAGAAGTGAGAAATCTACCACGAACAATACTCTTGCGCTTCTCACCCAGCCACCGAGGGCTACATAAATAAAATAATTGCCATTCTCAGTCCTGAAAAACATTTTGGGTATCAAAATGTTGCAATGGAAAGGAAAAGAAAATTAAAATGAAAGATGTTGATGCTCCATCTCTTGAAGTGTTCAAGGTTAGGTTGGATGGGGCTTTGAGCAACCTGATCTAGTGGAAGATGTCCATGCCCACCGCAGGGGGAGTTAGAACTAGTTTATCTTTAAAGGTCCCTTCCAACCCAAACCATTCTATGATTCTACAAGAAAAAGCTGACATCTTATCTCTAGGAAAACAGGACTACTGTGGTGAAGATAGATGACAGTGATATTAAGATAAAATTATTTCAAGATTTCTTACTTCCATAGTGTGTGTCTTTCCAGATGATGTTTGCCCATAAGCAAATATTGTACCATTGTATCCCTCAAGTACATCTAAAGGGAAAGAGTATTTTCATTAGGGTTAATTTCCTTCTTCTAAAGGAAAGTCAAATGAAATAGAACACAAACAGACAATTACTAAAACGTTTAGCAAGTTAAATCATTCAATGTTTGGGAACTCTGTGTTACAATGGAGGATATGGGGGGGAAAGATGTTGGCATTCCTCCCTACCACTTTAAATACATTAAGTCACCATCGACTGCGTTTTAGAAGTTTACTGTATTACATGCATCCATTCCTTCAGACAGAAAATCAAGGCTTCAGAGTCAGGAACAAAAAGGAAATCAATACAACTGCTAGGTTGAACAGATTGCCTCTGACAATTCAGAGGAAGAAATCATACATGAGAATGCTATGCTATTTGCTGCCTTCACAGTGAAGTTTAAGTGTCTGATTGTTAAGGGAATGGGCTATGCCATAAGTTTCGAGCATCTTACTCTTTGGCCATAGGTTTGTATTTTAAATCATGAATGAACCAACCTGAAGTTTTAGGTTGAGGGGTAAGGGTCTGGTGGTTTTGTTTATTTACAAGTCAGTTACTGTGGAATCACATCCTGCAAAAAACTTTTTTTCCCCACAAGCAAGCATGAGATACTCCAATGAGGGAAGTCTTCTTCACCCCATCATAACCACAGTGCATTTGTACCACTGCTACAGCTCATTTGCCACATGATGTAGCACAAACTAGAAAACCCACCCAGAGAAACAAAAATTCGATTTTTAGATGGAGGAAGGGGGAAGAGGAGTAGAGGGGCTGGATTATAATTCTTAGTTAACTCCAATTTTTAAGGAACGAACTTCTGATCTAATCCCTTATTTTTTAATTACTATTTAAAAAAAGCTACCATAACTTACTGTGGTATAACCTTCTTTGTTATAAGACTTGATTTTCAGAACTTATTGAGCTAATTTTGACAACTCAAGTTTAGAGAGATTGTACACCCTGAGGTGCACTGAAATAAGATAGCTTCACAATTAAAAGTTTAAATATGAGTTAAAAAAAAATCATGTAAAAAAATCTCATTTAAATTGTGTATTAAATAAAACAAGCTTAGAAAAGATCAATAACCTACATATGGTTTCTCAAGTTTCCTTTCATCTTACATTCCTCCAAACAAGGATAATTGCAGGATGTCTTCTGACACCAATAAGTTAAAAAAAAAAAAATAAGAAACTACTTGTTAGAGTTATTTTCAAATAAAAGACGATCTTTTATTAATTTGTGCCAATTGCTTTAAACAATCTTTTGCAGAGATCTGTAAAAAAATATGTCATGACAGATAAATATTATCAAACGTCGCAAACAACTAAAACAGCATTTTTAGCATTGACATATCAGGTCAACTCCAGGATGATTTTAGACTGCTATGAACCATGTTGGCTCTTATTACACATTCAGAAGGTAAAAGGATGCAATAGAACTATCAGTTTTCAACATTAAAATCCACACAAATATGAGACATTTCCTTACAGTTACAGTTTGTTCCACCTTACCTTTGACAATCTTTTTAGCACAATCATTGTATACTTGTTCCTGTGATGTGTTTGACTGGAATACACGGTCAAATATATATGGCTTGGACTGTAAAAAAAAAAAAAAAAGGACACAGAAGAACTATTTATTAAACAAAAAAGATCCTGGAAGTACAACTGAAAGGTGTCTGTTCATATAGTTTAGAAGTAGCCTATTCAGTCTCAGTCCAATCTTACGTTTTATTTTAAGCACTTAAAGGCTGTAGTGAGGAAATCAGCTTATCTATGTATGTGTTGCCTAACTCTTCACATGCTTGCCTACAAATAAGGCCTTGAATTAAACATATCTGGTTTCAAAGTGCTACCTAAACAGTTCTCCAAAACTACTCTGCCACATCACCTCAATTTACTTGATTTACAGTGTAAACCAACACCTAGCCTGTACATCCGAGAACCCTTTATTCTCTTCCACTACTCTGGCAGTGGGTTTACTCTGGTGAACCCAAATTATTAAGAACAACTTATACCAGATCACACAGAATATCTGTCTTCATAATATTTAAAACCTCAAACCAAAAGAAACATTCAGATCACCTAGAGTCAGCACAAGAACTATTTCTTCATACACCATAACCCTAAAATAAAGCTCCATAAACAGAAAAAGACCACTTTTGAGGAAGGGAACGTTTCACAGAGGACTCATTTTGGAAGACATCAAAAGAGGAAGCTCTGACATAGCTTTCTGAAAGGAATGTTGGATTTTTATAACAGTTCTAACCAGCTGACAGTCCGTTAGGATATGAACTATTATGCTTATCTTATTAAGCTGAAATTTTCATAGCATTTTTGGAGCTTGATTTAGCATCTTTGCAGACAGCCAAGGTTTACACAGGTCCTAAATCAGCTCCTACTGCTAAACTCATTGCAACTGTTAAGTGCTCCATTTTGCCTAAATTTAATTCATTATCATCCTTCCCCTCCCCCAGGGATATTCTGGAACTGCCTCCCTGGCAGAGAAACAAGTCTAGTTTCCATCCTTCACCCACCCACCACATTCCCTTTCCCAGCCTGACTTTCCATTTGCCTTTTAATAACATCTAGCATAACACCAAACAAAGCTTCTTAGATCCAACGCATATCCATCTGCTTAGAGGGTTTGAATTCAGATAGATGAGCTCCCTCTTGGAAAAAAGAAAATAATTACAGAGTTCACTGTGTAAATATGCTCAAGAAACCACAAGACTCAGTAGGCAGAAACTATCCCTAAGGTGCTAAAGTCTGCCAGAACATTTCTTTCACAGTAGGGAAATCACAAGCCTTCCCAATTACTCATTTTAGCTTTAAATACACCTCATATATTTTAGGTTCTAGAGGTGGAATTGAGGCCACTATATACACCAGAAGACAAACAACCAACAAGTCCAAGTAACCCTGAGGGAAGAAAATGAAGGCTGACATGTTATGTAAAAAGGTTAAGTCACCATAGAAAAGATAACACTGGCTATCCATATTCTTTCTCACTAGCAGCTGCAAGTTCAAAAAGCCTCCAGCCTCACCGGTATCACTCAGCTACACTACGCACCGCAAGTTATCTACATCGTAAAACTCTGGGCGCGTTTGTTTCATGCTCGAGTTCATCTGCATATTTGTATGCGCTGAAGCAACATCCATTTTGGAGGATCATCTTTAGCATTATACAGCGGAAAAATCTAGTGGGAAAAGCGAGCATCCAACATGAGTGGTGCAGCTGATAGGCTAGTGGGAAGGGATGCCAGCCAGGCAGACCCTGACAGGCTTGAGAAGTTGGTCCATGTGAACCACGTTAAGCTGAACAAGGCCCTGCACCTGGGCTGGGGCAATCCCCAGTGTCTGTCCAGACTGAGTGATGAGTTGGTTGGGAGCAGCCCCGCAGAAAAGGACTGGTTGATACTGGAGGATGAAAAATGGGACGTCAGCCAGCAATGTGCACTTGCAGCCCAGAAAGCCAACCGTATCCCAGGCTGTATAAAAAGAGCTGTGTTCTGCAGCTCAAGGGATGCGATTTTCCCTCTCTACTTTGCTCTTGTGAGACCCCACCTGGAGCACTGCGTTCAGCTCTGGCATCCCCAGCATAAGAAGGACATGGACCTGTTGGTCCAGGTCCAGAGAAGGGCCATGAGGATGGTCAGAGGGCTGGAGTACCTCTCCTACGAAGACAAGCTGAGGGAGTTGGGGTTGTTCAGCCTGGAGAAGAGAAGGCTCCAGGGAGACCTTATTGCTGCCTTTCAATATATAAAGGGGGGCTCAGAGGAAAGATTGGGAGAGACTCTTTACCAGGGTGTGTAGTGACAGCACAAGGGGCAATTGTTTTAAACTGAAAGAGAGTAGATTTAGATAGGATAAAAAAAAAATTCACTCAGAGGGTGGTGAGGCACTGGAACAAGTCACCCATAGAAGCTGTGGATGCCCCATCCCTGGAAGTGTTTGAAGTTGGGCTGGATGGGGCTTTGGGCAACCTGGTCTCATGAAAGATGTCCCTGCCCACAGCAGAGGTTGGACTAGATGATCTGTAAAGGTCCCTCCCAACCCAAACCATTCTGTGATTCTATGATTACTGCAAATAATCTGTGCAACATTAAATTTTATAAGCTTAAATTGCTAAACTCTTCTCCAAACTATTACTCTAGAAAATATCTGGATAATAATTATTCCAATTAAATTACATCTTCCTAAAATTTTCAAATAATTTATTTTAGAAGAATTAGGGAAAGTTCACAGACAGGATCTTCTGACAGTTTACACAGCAACTATTAACCATACTCACTATTCCCTCACAGATCCCAACATGTCTTAACTTTGCTGCCCCCAACAGAGCATGACAACTATGAGAACAGAAACGTACACTGAAGTGCAAACGTTACTTTGCATATTATCTGCATTTGAATGTATATGCTTACACTGTATATTTAAATATTACTACAGAATATCTCCAATGCCAAATAGCAAATTTTTATTCCCTTCACAGAAATCCAACTATCAATAAATAAATAAATCCAGCCTAGTTTCCAGTACAGGAGGAGACCTTGTTTAAGAAGTACTGGAGGCACAACCTGGGCACGTCTGCAACTATCCTGCAATCCACTGGTATTTGCAGCAGGTTGTGAAAAGCTTCCCTTCTGTAAATTTTAAAGTGTTCAGAAGCAAGGTTCCGTCGTGTCCCCAACTCCCCCCCCACCTCTTCTGGCACGCAAAGGTTGAAGGAATTACACTCTTCTTCTTTATCTGTGTAAAAGGAAAATTGAGTTTACTAATTCAAGAGTAATCCCTAGACATAGAATATTTTTAGACTAGTTACTCTGATGTGTTTCTGTTTTCTTATGGAGGCATCTGAATGGCAATTTGAGAGCATCTCATAATTACTGTCTCTTTTGGTTTACAAAATGTTCATATAAAGAATAGCGCATATGATGAATGCCATAGATTAGTAAGAAGAGAAAGGCAAGCTGCAAGGACTTCACTCAGGCAATAATGCCTTTAATTGGAATTTGTCACGTGCCTAGCAGCTTTCCCTGTAAAAATAAAAAAGATCAATTTCCCTCGACAACTGCTACCAACATAACTACAAAAATTATTAATTACAACCAAAATCCTCACAAATGGCTCTTTTTATACCCCATCCCTTGCAGGTGGAAAGTGGTATATTTGTTTATATGCCCTCAGTATTATTCTTTTCTAGATGAAGCTAGACTACAGCTTCAAAGCTTTCAAAAACCCAATCACATACTTTCCTCCCCTCCCAGATTGCAGCACATTTCTTTATCACATCTATGGAAAAACCCAAATTAGAGGCATGTCCCTAGTCCATCATCACTGAATCAATATCTAACCAAGTAGGTTTAACCAAGCAGGTTCTAGGATAATTATGTTTTAATAATACAAGTTACTCCCACTTAGTGTGGTTTCATGTCAGCGACATCTGCATACTATGTCTTATCACTTCTTTTATAGTCTACTTTCTGCTGTAAATAAAGCCAAAATAGTATTGCACAGATTACCCTGCCCTAGAAAGCCTGGCCATTACCTTTAAGGGATTAATCAAGCCAGATTAAAGTGTCAGATATTTTTTCTGTATCAGATGCCTTTTCTTCCCCAAGAAGTAAACAGTTGGATGATATCACAGAATATGAAGGCAACAAAAATACAAGAGGCCCAAGCAGCACCACCACATGGTACCCACAGCAGTGGTAGTAATAGTGTCACTACCGTGACATGATGCTGCTTTGACACACTCCAGAAATTTTCAGCAACCCTGCTAAAGCCTACTAAAAATTTAACATATGACCTATAAATGACACAAAATGTCAAAAACAAGCAGAGCCTCTGACTTCCCCTCTCCAAAGAGAGGGAATTCAACACTTACATTCGCTCCTTGCCAGTTATCAGCCACAAGACAGCTCCTGTGGCTGTTTGTACTGAAGGGATGTTATCCCACAGCAAAAAAACTGCAAGTACTCCCACACCCTCCGAAAGTACACCTGCCAACATGATTTAGCAGTGGCTGAACTGAATCTTAATATAGGGTTTATGTTCAAGTATAGAGTTTTGCAGTTAAAGACCAGTCGTTATCCTCCATTTGCTAGAAGGGACTGCTAAAACAACAGTGTACCTACCCAAGGTTAACTCAGCCTTGGTGAGAGGCTGAAGCAGGAAGCAATGGGCTTACCTCCCACCTTTAAGTTTTGCAACTTTAATAAAGAATATTCTTCCCATCAGCACAAAATGCATTAAAAGAAAAACTCCACATTGAACAGTCTCTGGAAAGTATGATGTCAAATACCTGACTCAGTTCTTCCTTTTACTAAGCTGAGGTATTACTGCTTGAACACAGCTAACAGAGCGTTTTCTTCTTGTCTGTGCATACAAGACTGCAACTGATCCAGAACAGCTAGTGAATCTCAGCTCCTTCTGCCCTATTTTTCTTACTTCTGTGCAAATATTGCAATTCAAGTACCAACATGAGTAAAGTTAATTTTTATAGCAGTTATTTACTGTTACAGAAGGACTAAAACATGAGACTGTAGTCACAAAAAAATTGTGACTGGAAACTCAGTTTCCATTAAGAAAACAGAAGTTTTGGAACAAAAGTTTCAGCAAAGCTTTGCTTTAGCAAAATGTTTCTTCTAAAGACAAAAGTGCTGCTGGCATAAAAACAGTCATTGAATTTCAGAACAAAAGATAAATATGAGGTGAGGTGTTTTAAGTAAGCGGTACAGCAACCACGGAATATAATTCTCCCTTGAAACATCACTGTAAGCTAGAATATTTGCTTTCTGTTAAATCATCACACCAGTATCATCTGAAAAACTTCTCAATTATCCACCATTTCACAGAAACAAAAATACTAAAAAACAACACTGAAAGAATACTATTGTTTCAGCTACAGATTGCTATTTGCGATTTATGTTTAAAGTTGTACTGCAGGCAGTAATTATTTTGTGTTTCTAATTAAGTGTGTGCTTTCATTCACACGAGCAAAATAATAATAAAAAAAAAAAGTTGTTTTAAGAATGTACCTTGCTTCTTGCATTTACATGGTCCAGCACAACGTTTCTTTCAGCAACGCACATGAATTACATTTTCCTTTTGAATAATCTACTGCCAAAAGCTCCCGTAATAGCAAGTGATCTTCATTAATCTGATTCTAATGCAACTTAAACCTAGCCTTGCTCTCATTTGCTATCCAATATTAGTTTAAAAGGAAATTAGTTTAAAATGAAAGAGAAAGCTAAATGTCTCAAACTTCACAGGGGTACAGCCTACATCTAGAAAACAGTACTCTAAACAAATATGAAGATACAGGCAGGTAGTCAGATATTTTTTCTTAAAAGCCATAGAAATACCTCGCCACTTCAGTCATTTGATAGTACTGCTTTCAGTTTAGGCATCAGTCCGAAAAAGCTCAAGTGTGACTGTATTCAGTAATTTATCTTGGACAGTTGTAAGATAAAAAAAGACTAAGCGTGGATTTTTTTTTTTTTTAAAGTACAGATACATTATGCAGAACTATAATGCTACTCAGTTGCAAGCAGTTTTACATTTGAAAAAAATCAAGGCCATAATCACATATATTGTAACTTTGCTATTCCTCCCTGTTCCACCTTATTCAAAAGCCTGAAATTCATGAGCAAATTCCTATCAACTTTAGTATACAGGTAGATTTATGATGTTTAACATTATGATGTTCTATCATGATGATTTTTATTGTCTCCCCATTGTCCATTTTAACAGAACCCCTGTATTTACTTAACAGAAAGAACCATTCAAAAATATTTAATAACATATTAAAATAGAAAAAGCTCCTTTAAATTAATAACGTAAAAGCTCTTTACTAGTCAAAAAAATGTCAACCTGTGGAAGGACAGTACTTTGTTCCAAAGTCTGCTCTTCAAAACAGACACCCCATGTCCCCTCAAATTGCTGTTCTGCACCAGCTACAGTTAAAACAAGTATTTTATCTAACACAAATGAAAACAACTCACTTGTCCAGAAAGACAACCGTGCCAGTAATTACACAGGAGCTAGGAAAAGAAGGGGGAAGGGAGGACAGATAGCTCACAGATGACAGGGGAGTCAAGGAGGGAGGAGGAGAAGGGTTTGGCTATAGTCACCGATCTGCCTCCCCACCCTCCTCCACAGAGGAGTCAAATCTGCTGCCTGCCGTACACTCTGCTTCCGCTGCCTCCTAGTTTTCGCCTCCTATCTACCATTCCAGGCAACTCCCAAATACTATCAAAGAAGTCCTCACTGTTTCAGCATAGACCCCACCACACAAAAGAAGGCAAAAGCCCTTCGGGCTGCTCAACTGTAGGCAGCTAAGGAAAGCAGCCATAGAAGTGGCTCAACTGCAGTGCAACAGGCAGCCAAAACGACTTGTAGCAGTAAATACAGAATCAATCAGCTGATAGTAACCAACATAAGGCTTAGGGAGGAATGTTTTTAGAAACTGTTGCACGAGAAGAACTGCTTCTGTAACTATTTGGCAATTCCACAACACACCTGAGGTGGTTGACTACCTTGTTAGGTTGGAAGGTCCAACACTTAGCAAAATCTGTCAGATTGTTTAAAAAACAAGACTCCACAGGTTAAAGTAATTGCCTGAACAGTTTTAGATAATCAAGTCCCAACTTTGAGAACATCAATCTTGTCATATATCCACTGTAATAAAAATCAACACCCACAGAACATCAATCCTACATTAAGATTTTGTGAAACAAAACTCAAATACTGTCACTCCTACCCAATCTAACAACTTTTGGGGGGTTATTTTGCCAAAGTCAGACACAGCAAGACCTGCACCTAGGACCACTGATGGATTTTGTGTTGTTTTTAATCAATGCAGGAAACACTGAAGGGTGGTTGTAACACTAAAGATTAACTGCCAGCAGAGAGCCCCCCATGATCCCTCTGGAGCATGCCCTCAGAGTGTTCTACACAGATTTAGTGCTACCTCGGCCCAATTTACATTTTAGATATTTTTAAAGGGTATTTAAAGAGTATGCAAACAATGCAAGTTTTTTGGTCTCTCTAGCCCATGAACTACTTTAAGATGTGGAAAATTTATTGTTAAAACAAAAGTCAGAAAATATCAAGGTTTCTAAAATTAATCTTGGATTTTAAACAATACATATACTGTCATAATGAATGGATATTCACTGATTGAAGTGAGATCATTCATTCTAATCAGTTTTTCCATCTTCCAGGCTTGGTTCCTAACTCTGAGGAGTTTACCTGTACAACCTAAGTAAGAGATGTATGCCAACATACTGACTTGCCAACTGAAATAAGTCCCAAATTACCTTATTTCATAAGCTTGCTACCCTTCCTGTATCTCCAGACTCATGGAATTCCATATTTTATTGACAAATTCAGTTGAGTTTTAACAGACTAGAGCACTAGTATTTAATAATTCATACTAAAAAGGAGTATGTTATTAAATCGCCTCCCTTCAACTTCAGGTACTGTGAAAAAAGCTATTGTCGGTAGTCTCAAAAAACAGTATACCAAAGACTAAATCTAAGTCTCATCATAACTGAAATCTCTAAGTTACTTTCAGCAATGCAAAACTAGCAATGTCTCTAGAGAGAAAAGTATTTACACGAAAACACAAATTAAAAGTTTGCAAAAATAAAACAAGTATTGCAAATAAAGTGTTTGCACAACACTAACCAAACCAGGCAATAAACTGCTGTAATTTTAAATTCTAGCTCCGCTCTGTAGCTAAATGTTACACACTTATTTAAAAGGAAAGGATTATCTTTTCCCCTGTAAGATTCAGATTGCTTTACAACAGGCCTCATACTTTACAAGGCGACTCAATTAAAATGCATTTACAGACATGTAATAAGCCCAATGATCTCAGTTTATTCTGGTTTAAAGAAAAGTTATCAGCCGATGACTGATTTACAGATCACGAGCACCGATGAACTGGAGCCCGCGTTGTTGTTCCGTGTTTCTTCCCAAGAAAACTCTCTGCAGACAGTTACGCCGACGGTAGCTCCAGTACACGCATTTTGAGCGCGTACTCAGTGGCCAAACTCATTGCGGTCGCCAGGAGCAGGCACAGCCTAGCCAGGGGACACACTGCGGGACGCGGCGCCTCCTAATCCACGCGTTTTTCCCGGGTACGCCGAAGCGTGCCCTGTGGCTCACACTCGGCAGTGAAAAC
>VXAA01003237.1:274498-288864 GCA_013399115.1 Anseranas semipalmata
CGCGGCGGGCCGGCTCCGGCTGCCACAGGAGCTTTACGGCGCAGGCGCCGAGGCGTTGCTGGGGCGGCGGGCTCGACCCAAGGGACTGCCCCGATGTGAGGGGGCGGGGCTCCGATGAGGGGGCGGGGCTCCGGCGAAGGGCGGGGCTCCCGCGGGGTCGGGGTGCAGACTGCAGACTAAAATGGTGTCAGGTAAACCATTCAGAGCAGAGATCTCAAGGGCTTACAGGTTTGCCACCATACCTCTTACACCCAGGAATAATACGAACGTTCAAACTGGGACAAAGTAGAAATCTGCAGCTCAGCTAAGTCTGCTTCCTGACAGAAGTCACGATGTATACTGAAACTTTATTAATAAAGTCTTGAAATTAATAAAAAAGAGAGTCTTTTTCTTAAATTAGTCGATTTTCATAGTCCAGAATGACTTAGAATAGCAATGTCCTTCCCTTTAAAAACAGTAAAAGACTGTGAATTTTAGCAGGAACCATCTGAAATCAGGCAGCCTCTATTTTCAAGACGCTTTGCAGTTTAAGGCTTTGAATGGTGTATTTTCACTTAGGTTGGGTGCACAGGTTGAACATTGCTTCCAAACTCCTCCACATGACAGAAAAATTACCTATTCTAGTTTCATCTACAAGTTTTTTGTTGTTTTTTTTACACTCTAATACAAAGAATATTTTTGCGTCTAGTTTGTTATGAGGTAAGGAAAGTCTTTTAAATTGAGCTCATGTTGTAACAAGTTTATTTTTCTGCTGTAGTTAATTCTGCAGGACTGTGCAGTCTTATTCAGGGCAGCAATAATTACACCTCCCAGCCTATCAGTACATGTGGAAATAGTTCTCTGGTAAGGCCAGGATGTCTACTTGGTCTTTAGAAGGTGCACTGCTGCTCCACGACATCTAGCATGTGATATATGGACATCTGTCTGCAGTTCTGTCTGTCTGTGCTTTCAATAAAATGTTTTAAACATAATCGTTGTTAGCCTTAAAATGTCAGAAAGCCTATTTCTGTTGAATGCTATTTTAGAAATTATGAATGTATATGAAAATAGAAATATATAGAAAAAATAGAAATATATTGAAATTATGAATGTCGGTAAGATATATTAATATGTCTAAATTATTTCTGGGATTATTCACATGCTTATGGTGATGTTCTTATACAGCTGCTGGATTTGAATTCTCACAGATTCCCTGTGATAGCAGCATATTATTTTTATGAAGGGCGTGTAACTTATTTACTACTTTTCCAATTCATTTGCTTTCATTCATGAGAAAAAATAAATGCTGGTAACAAAATCAACAAATTCATGGTTACTACTCCCAGAAGTGTTTCAGCTGCTGAGATATCCTTCACCCCAGTCTATTTAAGACACTTAAAGTTCTCGTTATTCATAACCAAAGGGGGTGTATCATCAGCTACCTTTGCTGACTTACAGTACCCAATGTAGGAACATCTCAGTAAGGAAGAAACCTCATAATGACATGATTTGCAAGAAAATAGATGCTTGGGCTTGCTTACCTTTTAAATGTTTAAACAGCAGACTTCACAAAGAATAGAGACTCATGAATAGGTAACTACTAATTTTAATTATGATGGAAACAAAAAATACCAGGAAGTGTCAACTATGTCAGCTGTGAGAAACTGCTCACTTCTAGGCTGTTGATTCTAGGGAAACCCATAGGAGAAATGACTGATGGTCTTTCTTATACTGGCTGTGGGAGACCTTACTACACAAGCTCTGTTGAACTAAACATGCATGTTCTCATATCCATTTCAGGTCTTCTGTTACGAAGTTTCTCTCCTGTGATCAGCTGTTCAAAATTTTCAGCACCCATTCTTTTACCTGACCTACTTCAGTCTGACACGATGCAGCGTGCTCAGGGAGGGCAGTATGTTATCTCTGTTGGCTCTAACGTATGTCAAGACAGCAGTCTTGAGGACTTCTGTTTAAAGATGTGGTGTCACTTTCTTGAAAACAGAGCAGAGACCAAATATCATGGTAAGTTTCTCATTTTGTCACAGTTACCAAAAGCTCCCCCTTTTTCAGTTGGAAGTACATTTAGTGTCTTCCATATTGTTCTGTAAAATCTTGTCTGTAGCATATATTTTTGGTAATTTAGACTAAGAGACTATTTAAAAGTAATCTATTACAGTGAGAAAAAATGATACCTCAATTATCACAAAAAGTGAATCTTTCTGTTTGGTATTCAAGCCTAGTGTGACCTTATAAATCAAATACGTTTCCCAAAGAAACATTTTATCTGACAAGTAAGTTTGGTAAAGTTTCTCAGTAAAGATCAATGTCTTTTGTTAAAAGTAATTTATCTAATGAATTCGTCTCTAGTCTGTTAGTTCGCTAACCATGTTTCTTCCCATTTATGATCTGTGCAATAAACCTCTAGATATTCTTTAATGATTTGCAGTTCCTTTAGATCTCTGGTCTTTCCCAGCAATAAAAGCATGTTAAACAAAGGGAACTGGCAAAGCTGAGCCTTACTGTGAAACTGTATCTGGATAATGATGTAATTAACCATCAAAATTGTTTCAGCAGAGTAAAAATGATTTGGTTTGATCTTAGAAGAATATTATATATATATTTGAATAAATCTTTAAACCAGGTGTTTGTGGAGAAGCAAATTAAAGCTGCTTCCTCCTGCCCTTTAAAGAATTAAATTCTGAGATTCATCAGTTGACGGTACTTGTTGACGTTCAGTGTTCCTAACGCAAACACAAGTGCTCTTCTCATTTTGATTTGCAGTGCGCTGGAAAAATACAGCACATGACTTTTGAGAACTTAAGGTGCATTCCAGGTCAAATTTACTCTGAATTTACAAATCAATTTGTACAACAAAAGAGGGATTAATCTGCTTGCTAGCTATGCTGGACCTTGAACAAAAATTTTTGTTGCTTGTAACACTCTCTCTAAATAAAGGCTATTAAGATGATGTATGAAATCTAGTGACATTGCCTGACACTGGCAAAGCATAATTAAAAGTAAAAAAATGTTATGGTTCAGACAGCTTGTTCAAATACATTTTAAAGTCTCTTCATCGATAGACTGTGATTGGTCAATTCAGCTTTGGGAACTCTATAGCTAAATAAATTATGGAGATTAGCAGAAAATTGGCGGTTGAAGTTTAGTGTCCTAACATAGCATTGAAATCAAACTAGCTTATCTGAAGCTCTCATTCAGTTATGAAATCATGAAGCTTTTTTTCACTTCAATAAACAACGTGGTGTGCAACATATCTCCTGTCCCAGGCAAGTTTAGGCTTTTATGTGAACTAGAAAGATGAAACACGCTTTGAGGATGGACCTGCTGATACATGAACAACTTCTTGCCATAAACACTGGTAATTCTAAAAATCAGTTTTATTTTTACATTACTGGAGATGAATAACACCCAGAAAAAAACTCTAGTTTATTCCTAATCACCAAGATCATGTTTGATTATTTCTAACAATATTAGAGCAATTGGAAGCAAAAGCAAGCTCTGGCAATAAGATCACATTTTAGATGTTTATTTCAGCTACTTTGTGCAAATTAACACAAACATTTTGTAAGCTGACTACCTAAAGCATTGACTCTGAATTCTCCTTGAAGAAGGAGCACACTTTTGGACCATGTTTATATTTTTAACCATTAAAAACATTTGCCATCTGTTGTCTGAAACATCCCATCGTAAATCCCTATTCTCAGTTGCTTTCCATTGTTTATAATCCTTACTAAATTCACCACTGGATTGTTATCTTAGCTTGCTTGTTCCTGTCTGAATCATTTTTTTTTTTATAGTTGCGGCAAAAATGGTTTAGATATTTCAAAGAGTGAGACCAGAAGTGCATTGTATTCTAAAAAAAAACATCTTATAATTATTTCATGTGGGAGTTATAGCAGAGAATCTAAGGATCAATTTTTGTTAGGGAAATCCATGGCAGGGCTCTGCTTTTGGTTATCTAAAACCACTCAAGACAGATTGTATCATAGAGAAAACTTTCAAAAATAACTCCTATGAACATCTTCTTTAGAGTTCTACTGAAGCTTTTCCTAGAGGTAAAACCTCTATCCCATCACAACTACTGTCTGTGACTATATAGGAATCACTGGACAAATGAATCCCTGTCTAAGCAACAGGGGTTTAGCAGGCTTTCCTTTTGCATTCTGTTTGTTTGATCTGGGAGCTGGAGCTGAAAGCAAGGAGCATGACTTTCTTGAATTCAAGAAGGCGGAAGATGCTTTATTCACATGCAGGTAGAATATAGGTTGTCAGAAGGAACAGGAAAAAGTAGTTGGGATAGAAAAAGAAAGGCAGAAGATCCATCTTTGGGGAAATGAGAGAAACAGGCAGAAAAGTCTGTGATTGCTGCAGAAGCTCCTCCAGCAGCAAGAATGGGATCTATGATCCCTCACTCTCTGCTGTCAGCAAATAGATGTGGAACCCTTCAACAAAGCAGGTGAAGCTCAGACCATGCATATGCAGACGGACACCACCATAAAGCTACCTTGTGCTTTGTTAGTGAAAGGGGCAGAGGCAATGGACCTAAAGTCCAGTCATGACACTACCTGTATGGTGACTGAGATATTCCAGAAACAAGTTGGCTTAGGTGCTGCAGAACAAAATTTGCACCAGTCTGGTGCAATATAGAGGAATTTCCAGGCTTGTTAAAAGACAAAGAAATTATGCAGTGGACAAGCTTTGCAAAAAAATTGCATTCAAAGGTTTAAAAAGGACAAAAAATTGTTCTTGGCTGATCCAGCTGTCACAATATGGTATTGACAGGAGTGGCGGTCTCACAGGAGCCTGATTTCAAATGACTGATGGCTATAAACATCCTTACCGTACATCTCAGGTTGCATCCAGAAATACAAGAAATCCCACTGAGATGGTCATTCTGCCACGTACTTAGTGGCTGGAGAAGTTAGCATTTCGTGGGATGCAGAGACTAGATCCTTACCTGAAGTGCAAAATGGAAGTCAGCCTTAACTATGGAGTCACACCA
This sequence comes from Anseranas semipalmata, assembly GCA_013399115.1. Lineage (NCBI taxonomy): Eukaryota > Metazoa > Chordata > Aves > Anseriformes > Anseranatidae > Anseranas > Anseranas semipalmata. The sequence goes on from VXAA01003237.1 coordinate 279,498, forward strand.
GCGTATTCACAATGCAACATTTCTCTTTGTCGTCATTTTAGAGTTGCTTCTTCTTTTCAGTTTGCTTTCAGTTTTATTTTCTCTTTCTCTTCACGGCAGGATTGCACTTCCTAAGGAGTGTATCCCAGTAACCTTGCCTGGAAGTAGGAAAAATATGGATGAAAGATTTGCATTTGAAAATTCAGCCCTGCTTCTTTGTTTATGAGTAAATGACAAAAATTAAAATTAAAATTTAGGGACACAAGTTACATTGTGAACTTTACAATCAATAATAGATCCAAAGATCATGCATCCTTTAAAGTGTCAGTCACAGCTCCCCATTGATATGATGTATAGATCAGCTTGCTTTAATATTCTAAGTGCTTTTATGTGCCAAAAAGCATCACTCTAATATAATCCAATTTGTCTTGCTTCAGACTCTAGACTCAGAGAAAGTAGAGAATGGAAAGTAGATTGAATGACAAGGAATGTCAAGCTATGTATTATGATCATATGTTTATATGATATTATTATTATAATACATTGGTGTAATATATCTTGTACTTCAAAGTATATCACAGTGTCTTCAGTGGTTTTGTGTAGCTAGCTATGAGGGTGTCAGAAATTGTATGCAGTGTCCCATCTTGAGTGTCCCTTTTTTTGAGAGAGAGAGAGAGAGCTTCTATCTTGTTTTGTACAGGGCATTCAGCAAGATTTTATGTTCAGTGATTCAAAAAAACTTCTGATGGATCTCATGGAATCTTCTCTGACACTTTGCCTCCACTGTGATCTAGTGTAGTTCATCAGGCACTTGCAAAAAAATGGCTGAATTCATGTGTTTTCCTGAATTTGGATTTACAGATATCAAAGAAGTAAGCAGAAACTGATGTAGCTTTGCAAAAAACATCTTTTCATACGTTCCTTTAAAATGTAAAGCTCAAAAACTGTTAGTATTTGGGAAGTTCTAGTTGATTTCTTAGGGAAGGACCTAAGAACTTGCTTCAGCAGAGCTAGAAGCTTGCCTTCCTTCTCACTTAGTCTTACAGCTAAATGGTCACTGCTTCAATCAGCCAATGAAAACTGAAGACAGAATCCATTTAAAATGTATGAGTTTTGTCTCTCACTAGTACTGTTACAAAAATCATACCTGGTTAGATCTTTTTGTTCAGTTCATGCATCAAAAACATTGGGGTCTATAACAGTTGAAGAAAACAGTGGTGCTTCTCACAGTCACTACAGACGTGCGCGCATACACAAAATGATTGTAAAAAGTATATTTATTTTTTAAGTGTAGTTCTGTTTACGAAGATGACCACACAGCTTTTTCCTTAGCAAATATGAAACATGCTTAAACTCAAAATCATGTCTGAAATCTATTGGCAAAAATGTATTTTATTAATCTCTGCGTCATAAGCTTTGCAGAAATAATGCTGGACGAGAGGAATTCAAAGCTTTTTCTAGGTCTTTTACCAACAGAATTATCTCAGTTCTGACATTTATTGTTGGTGACAGCACATGAGATATACAGAACAGAAGTGACTTTCAGAATGCAGTTGGAAATTGCTAGGCTGAGAACACTTTTTAAAGTTGTATGCGGAACAAATTTCTCTGGCGATGGTAAACAAACCATTCATGGGGGGTGAGAGGATGGGAGAACTGTGCGTCAAAATTAACCTTCTATATTATCTTAATTTGCTGCTGACCTCACACAGACTCATGATCCTGACTTCTAGTCTTCCCATAAATGGATGTGTGCCTTGCATGCAGAAAAGTAAGTCTTCGTTAGCTGGAGAGCTGCCCTAAGTAAAAGGAGTGGGGTGTGTGTGTGTGCGTGCATGCACATGTATTCGTCATAGTGCAATTCATACAGTTTTCTCCATTTCCTTCAAGTCATATTTTCATCAAGCTCATTTATCATTGCTGTCCACAGGATACAGTAGAGAGGTTTCAACAGCTTTTCAAGATTTTTAGTAAAAGTCTTTTTTTATAATCTGGCTGTTTGCCAGATGTTACAACATGGAGATACTATGTGGGAAAGCAGCAGTTCTTGGTGGTTATTCAGAAGCTTTGGTGCTAAAGTGCTGACTTAGCACGCTAAGGAGTGGCTGAGTTTAAAAAAAAATCAAGTAGAGGATGAGGCAGGTACTAATCACTTTCTGGCAACATCTGAAGAGCTGTTGTCATCCTAAATAAACTCCCATCACATCCGTATTTCATTCATGTAGATGATCAGTTTCAGCTTTTTTATAGCCTTACCCTGCCTATCCAGCCTTGTAATGTTCTTCCTTGATATATTTCTTGCTTTATCAATGTCTAGCAGGCATCACAGGCAGTTCAAAAGAAATATAGCTATTAATATAATCTTTCTCACCCCTTGCTCTAATCACATTTAATTTTCTCTTCATTAATTTTTTCTTCCTCTTCATGATGACTCCTTCTATCATGATGCCTACCAAAAATGGTGAGTAACATGCACAAAGACAAACAAATGGTGAGAACAATTTATGAAAACCCTTTTATTTGTGATATGAAGACATGGATTCATCCTCAAAGCTGACCATGGTACTTCTAAGTTCTTCACCAGACACCAACAGCCTTGTTGTTTTCCTAATCATTTCAAGAACATTACAAAACATTGCCAGAAATAAAAAGTGGACTAGTGGAACTGAAGTCACCTTTGTGATTCCCATACCTCATAAATAATTGTATTCTGATTTGTCCATATGCACCTCTTTCAGAAACAATAGTATCTTCACACCTGGCAAAGAAGGCTTCCTTCCTTGGTTACAGCTGTGAAGACAGGGTTTGTACTTGCATGGAAAAATAAGGAAATTATTTCCTCGGTTGATATAATCTCCACTTGTGGAATCCCCCAAAAGCATCAGACCCGCTTCCAACTAAAAGAGAAGGAAACATACAGAGATTTCAGTAAGATTTATGTCTTTTAAAATGGGAAACAGTGTCCCTTGCAAGCAGCTGGGACTTATATTGCTTACCAGGAGTAAAATTAGAATATTCTGTATCTCCTTTGTGCTGGCCATGCATTTAACAGGCAGCACACAAGGGTAATAGATCTCTTCATTCTTCTCAATAGCATTCAGTGATGTGGGATTAAGGGTTTACCTTGAAGAATATGTGAGGGTTGGGATAAGAAGGAGTTGAGAGGGAGAAAGCTGAAGCATGTGGTTCATTGGCCACTGCAAATTGGCAGATCAGCCTGTAAAAGGTTATTAAAGCCACTGTAGATCTGAAGTCTTGTGTGGCCTTTAGTTCCTCTTACCTCACCCAGTGGAATGGCTCAGCAGGATAGTTAGTCTGCATGGACCTCATGCCAGCACGTTGAGCTATCCAAGCTAGCTACTGTTTCCATACATGAGCTATGCATGTATATATACATATACTCAAGTGTGCAGTAATGAGCACTGATTCTGTAGCCTGTTCAGAAATGAAATTCTTACGGTGACAATTTCATTTGCATAAGCAGTATCATGTTTTTTTCTGTCCAGTACTGACATCTTGTGTTGATATGAACTCCCGAGGGGATGAAAGCGTGTGTTGACATGGGCAAATTGGAAATTCTGGAAAAAAAAATAATGAATTTTTGATGGAAAATATTTTCACTCATCATAATCAGTGAAATAATTTTAGAATAACATGTAAAATGGTTTTATAGATACACTTCAAAGTTATTCAGAATATTTTCCAAAGTGAAGAAGTATTTGAAATTAATCGAGATAACATCAAACTTCTAGTGAGAGACATCAACAGTTCTTGTATGCTGTAGGCCAAATTTACATTGTTCTTAATGCTCAGAGTTAGCAGCCTCATAACAAATTTCTGTGTGGATATAAGGGTCCTTTTTTAAGTATTTTCTCTGGAACAGACCCTTCCTTCTATGTTACAGAATTCTGTCTTTGTTTATCTGTTAATTCTGAGCCTCATCAACATAATCTTCCTTTTTGCTTCCAAGCCAACAATATTGGTGCTTTTCATTTTCAACCGTTTAATTCCTCCTGTCTTCAGAGATATCATCAACAACATGAACAAAATACTGAAGTAATTTTAGTGTGGAAAACTTCCACTTCTATTATTATGTGCATTTGTCATTACTCATAAATAACTTGTATTTATTTACTTTGTGAACATATTATCAGTATTTTATGTCATAACCAAACCATGTATATTTTTCACTGTTAATAAAACTAAGTACAGATGTCCAAGTACCTAGTGCAGATATGATTCCCCAAATTCATTTAAGCATGAGAGAAAAAAAGAATACTTCTTTAATCCTTTCACAATTTCTGGAAATCATCCTTCTCTAACCATTTCTACTTATCAGCGTTTCATGGGTCACAGTGGCATAGGTGAGTAGCAGACCTAGTATGCTTTGAAAAATGTATGCATATATGTGTTTTGCTTTTAATCTATGATTAAAAGATTCAAATGTATCAGTCTTTTATACGTGAATTGACTACCTAGGGCAACTGTCCTTTCTGAGTCAGGATGTATGCTGATTACAAATACACCAGTCCTACATCCATTGCTGGAAGGTACAGCCTGGTCTACAAGAAACCGCACTGGATGCTCTTATTTTAGACTTATGTAGTATTTAACAGAATAATGTAAGGGTTAATATACAAGTTCATGTTGTTTTAATTAAAAAAAAAAAAAAAAGATTCCTGTTGTATTCCCCATGGCTAGATTTCCCTGGGAAAAGATAGACAACAATGGTAATTGTTATAAAAAGCTGTAAGTGTTTTAAGATGGAGGTTGATAAGTTCGTGGATGGGGATCACAAAACAAGATAAGAAGTACTCTGAAATTAGAATTAAAGCCTGAGATAATTGTTCTTTTGTGTCCAATTTATGAGCAGGGCTAGTACCTAAATACATGCTGCAGAGGAGATTCCTGTGTGTTTGCACTGTGTTCATGTTTTAGCCTCACACCACAGGACTCCTGTTGCTTAGCTGTGGGAATCGGGGAAGGGGTAGTGGGCTCGGTGCTTGGCAAGATGCGCTGCTGCTGCTTCTGGAGTTAGAAGCTCTTGGAATACCTTAGGATCTTTTGGACAATTTACTTCAAATTCTTACTACTGTAAGGATGTTGGGAAATGATCATTCCCACTTTCTTCTTATGGTGCATCAGAGGTACAGCTCTTGTCCTTTTTCTTTGCGTCTTAAGCCTGTACAGGCAATCAGGAGCAGCGTGCACTCTGAGGTATGGGATTGGTCATGGGGCAGTTGTATGGCTCTTCTAAGACTAAGCATCTGTTGCAGTGATTCTCGGGTTGCCTGGGGCATCTTTTAGTGACCCAAGTAGTCTTTCTCAGTCCTCTGTTGCTATGTTCTAGACAGTGTTAAGATCCGAATCCAGAGAATGAGAAGCAGTGTTTGTAAGCTTGGAAGATGTAACTCTGAACAGCTTAGAGCTTATCTTTCTTGGGCAAATAAAAGATTTATTGAGAAATCCCAACTGAGTATTTTGTGGCTGTTAGATGCGTAACAAGAACTTTTTCACTCTGTGTACAAAGAACATTTTTGTTTTCTCCTATTTGTATGGAGACTGGGGAAGCGGCCGAGCTCTTTCCCTGGGAGGCAAGCATTCCCTTTCTTTTTGTACTTCACAGCTCAACTGCATGACTTGGTCTTCAAAAAAAACCAAGAAGTACTAGCACACTGGTTACATGGCTTTAGAATTAACTAAAATTCCAGTGTGGTATAAATCTTCAGTAAGATCACTGGACACCTTATAAGATATAGAATATTTTACAGGAAACCCTTTCAGAAAATTTCATTTGTATTAAGTATATCAGAGTGCTAACACCAGTGTGTTTTGGTACATAAAAGTTTTTTTAATTTAAATAGCATTTCTATTCTGAGAAAGAAAAATTGCATGAAAATGGCAGATTTTTACTTTGCAAATCCATTTCTTCTGTTTTTATCTATACACACAAGTGACAAGAGTAATATTGCTTTGCTTTTCCTTCCTGTTAGACATGGTAATTACGTGGCAGGTAATAAGTTGAATTTTATTTGTTCATATACATGGTCAACAGAATGTACTGTGTTGCTAACAAGTATATTTATGTAACTTAATGAAAAAAAAAAAAGAAGATAAAAAGAAAAAGGGGCCAAGGTTTGGTTTGCTTCAGAGAAGCTTCCTATGAGATTACCTGTGTTTGTGGCTTTGATCTCTCCTCAAGGTTCAACATTAAAATTAAAGTTAAAATAAACAAAAATAAACATTACAATAAACAAAATCATTTACATGAGACTTCAAAGTTGCTGTCAGCTGATTAATTGATTATTAATTTCTCCAGATTAGTTTGCTTCCACAGAGACAAACACAATAAAACAGCCCAGCTAGGAAAATAGACATATTTTATTTTGGGGAATGCAGTTCTTCTACGAGTAAAATTTTTTGTAGAAATATCTAGAGAAAACAAAATGTCTACGGAAACATCGTATACCACAGCATATAAGATCCTTGGTACTCGTGGTCTGTAGTCCAGATGGTGTCCAGGAGAATCCCTTCAGTATTTTGACTGGGAAAGCTGAAGTTCTGCCTGCCAGAGAGGTGCTGCATTCTTTATTTGACCTTGCCTGGGGCAGGATGCTTCTTAATAACCAGTGTTAATAACCAGAACAGTTAAAACCTAGAACAGATGTCACCCAACCCATCATAAGTACCTACAGTTAAGTCTAGCACCTGGTCTAGTCATCCTGGTCTCCTCTTATAGTCTATGAACAGATTTAAGTACCCCCAGAAGGTGATTTATGTTGCTGTCAGATAAATTGTCTGTTGGAGAGGCCCGTGTAGACTCTGGAAGAGCCCCAATAACTGACTTAGCTTTGGACAGCCGCATCCTGGATGCCTAAAGCTCATCTAGGATGAATGCTGCATTGTGTCCTTACGCGGGGGAGGTTTAGTCGGATACTTGAATTTACTCACGGAGCTCTTAACTGCAAATTTGAATCCACCTTAATGAGATTTCCATAAAACTGCCTATGGTAACAACGCATCAGTCTCAGAACATGCTTTTTAATTACATGATAATCTCACCTGTGCTGCACATATTTAGTGTACCTTTCAGGGCAGTTTTTCCAAAGCAGAGGCTGTATTTGGTACTCATTTGAAAGAAAGTGTTCAAATGACAGAGAACCAGTTTAGTCATCTCTCTCTATTTTGCAAAGATCCAACAGAACCCATTAAAATGTTATCAATTCAAATTTTGTACTGAAGTACTCTCAGAAGAGAGCTCTGAGAGGGCTTATTAGACTCTGACGTGAGTTATTAGCATACAGAGGATGCAGCCACCAAATGGTGTTAGTGTACAAAGTGAAAAGCACGGGGCATTAGCTGGGGGTAGGACTAGATGATCCCCAGAGCTTGCTTCCACCCTCAACTCTGCTGTGGCTCTGTGCTAACTGCATTGCTGGCCCACACGTGCATGCATGCCCTCCGCTCCTCCCCCTGTGCCATGACTTCGCCATTGTTTTGTCGGCCCTAGTCCTACACTTTCTCTATTAACAAAAGCAAAACAAAACAAAGCAAACACACACACACACAAACTGAATTTGGCTTTTTGAATGTTTTAAATAAACATTCTACTTCTATGTCAGAGACAAGTGTGGCAAATGTCTGTGGTATATTTGAAAGACAAATAACGAGCAATCATTTTCAAAATGGAATCCTTTAGAGATTGACTAAACAGCCTGCCAGTAATGGGCCATTGTGTGCTTTTCCCACCAGGTTCCAGAGACATTATTATCAATGAACTCAAGTTAAATTGAATGATATATAGAGTTAATTTAATGAAAACAAATCCTGAGTACAGAATTGTGTATTGAAGTTATCTGCACACATGGCATTAAAAAAATGATTTGCTCATGTAGTATTTGATGGACACTTTGCAAAGCTCAAAATCCAACATTTCATTGACAGAGCACAGCGTATGATTTTCCTTGTTTTATGTGGGTTCAGAGTAATAATCTTTTTTGGATGGAACAACAAAGGCAATTCCTTGAGAAATAAGCTATGGTATGTTATTCTGGGGGACATTTTTAATATTTGCTTTTTGTCCCTAAATACACAGTTCATTTGCATAAACTCCAGCTTATGAAAGGGTCCTTATTATCATTGAATATATTTCAATAATTTAGAATCAAACCACAAAATTCTCTGCATATGTAATCAAAATTAAATAGTAGAGCAGTATCAATATTTTGCAATATTTTCATTTGTCCAAGTACGAGCATGTTTTCACTGTTGCAATTGAGCTATGAGTGAACATAATGAATTCCACATAGTTCAAGATGTGGAATTTGAAGACAGGAAATGGTTTAGTATTCTAACACCAGACTCCTGAAGCAGGTAATCACAGACTGACTCATCAATGGGCAATATTACTCATTCAAACAATCTGTAGGTTTTTTTGTCCAGTCTTAACCCTGCAGCAATGCTTATGATTTCCTAAAGAATTGTTGAGGAGGGCAGGGGCTGAGAAAAAGTTGATGAATAAGACTATGGAAGTTTTATTTGCTGAACTCAAAATATGGAATAATTATTTTGATTGAATAAATTTCCTTTTGATTTTTTTCTGCTTTGCCATACTGTGTTTTTAGGTGAGTCAAACTGATGATTGAAGAATAAGTAGCAACTTAACATTACCTGCATATGATGACACACTGCCAACATTCAAGTTCTTTGACCGCCTTACACTTGCTCATATTTTCAAATAATGTTAATGGAGCTTAAATGCTGTCACAGAAATAATCAATCAGATGATGGATGATTTGCCTTTTAACGGTGCAAATGAATGCAATGGATATCTATCATAAATGTTTTGGTATTTCTGAGGTTGACGTAGAAAAATATCCTTTTCAACAGAATGCGTAATTATTTTGTCAGAGAAACAAGTATATTGTTGTGAAAACTTGCAGCATTTGTCCCGGCAAGCTGTATCATTTTAAATCGCAAACATTAGATCTGTACAGCTGACTGTATAATATTATTTTCACAAGATGCTGTTTGCCTGCTGTCTGACAATCTACAAGCAACACTTCCTCATAAACTACTGAGAGTCTGTGCAGAAAACTTTCTCTTTCATTTTGCAAAGTACTCTTTTCTTAGGGCACGTCTTTTGGCTTCTCAAAGTAAAATTATCATTATCATCTATGGTCTTGCAATTCAGGTTGGGAATGTAACCAGGTAAACTTGCAGAAAGAGTATGTAGGCTCAGCCAAACTCATAAGCATTCTGTTTGCTCTATGTCTACCGGATTTTGTACCAACAGACTCTAAGTATTAGCTTTTAACAGCTAGCGGTTAGCTTGGGTTTCATATAAAAAAAAAAAAAAAAAAAAAAATTTCAAAAATAAAAGGTATAA
>VXAA01003237.1:289548-312048 GCA_013399115.1 Anseranas semipalmata
TACCTCCACTTTTCTACCTTTCCCTTTGAAGAGCAAAATATCTGTATTATCTAAACAAACCAGGAATTGAAGGAGAAGGATCACACACTGTTTGTGTGTATTAAGACAGCATAGCAGGTCAGCTGCATGTGAAATACACATAACAGTTCTTTATTCTGATTTGTTTTGATTTGCATTATTTCAAGTTTTTTCAAGAGGTGTTGAACAGGAACCAGCTCTTGTTTTTACATTACAGGACAAAGATTAGGCTTTCTGTTCAATAACTGAAATGAAAATAGCAGAGGTTTCAGCAATTTCCTTTCATACTCAAACACTACAAAAAAAATCAAAATTTCTAAAATTTGCAGGTGTTTTGTAATGGGAAACATAATCTTATGTTTCTACCAGTTCAGTTCAACTGTCCCATCAGTTGCAGTAGATCACTGCCCGTTATTTGCTTGCTGTTCTGCAACAAACATCAGGCCAGTTCCCAGCACAGAGGTATCTTCAGCACTCGAAGCACCATTTTTGTCGCATGTGGAAGCGATCTGTGCAGTAGCCAGTGATGAATGAACAGAAGAGTGACATAACTTTCACGTCCTACCAGTGGTCTATTCAAGTTAGGATTGCGATTCATTAGCAGTGGGAGAAAACTTGTGTTGCTGCTCCCTTCAGCCACACAATTGCAGCTATAATTTCAATGAGTGCAAAAGGCCCACACAGAGTATTATTAAATTTCTCTTAGGTCTTAGTTTGGGCACAGTGGGACTGAAAAGAATGTAACTTAACAATGTGCCTCAGAGCACAGTACAGTGCCCTTCTAAGGAAGACTGCCTGTGCAATTGTCCTCTAAAAACAATGTTCTCCTGATTAAAATCCGTGCTAAAATACTTTACCATCTTGGATGGGATTTTTCAACTGAGAAGCAGAATGAAACACTAGATATTCTCATTGTATTTCTTTTTCCCTGTCCTATTTCATCCAAAATACATCCAGGGATTTCACTACCATAGACAAAAGCAGCAGAGTTACTATCCTGCTCTCTGAAAAGAACAGAGCATTGCTATTCTGAACTTGACCAGAGTAGCCCAGGGAAGTAGTCAAAGCTAGAACTAATTTTTAATTGAAAGAAAAAAATCAGTTACTGCTTCCTCGGTGACAGGATTATTCTTTCATCATAGTGCTGAAATGGATTTCAAGGAAAATGCATGTGCAGGTGGATTATGGAAGCCATGAAGATATTTGATTTTGCTGGCGGCAGAGACACAAGCAAAGGAAGTAAAAATATCCCGAGCAGTGTGTGTGGTAATTATAAACACACAAAGTAAGCTTCCCGTCACTATCAGTCCTCCCCTTGCCAACTGACCCATCTAGTCACCATGAAGGTCTTCTCATGTGATTTCTGTATGAAGTGTTGAGGTGTTTTCTGACTATTAACAATGGTCTCCTTGTATGCTGTGCAGAGCAGGGCGTGTGCTCAGTCAGCTGATAGGGTTAACCAAGAGAAATTCTTTTAAAGTTTCTTCTGGGCTGAAAGTTGGAGGAAAGGTTATTGTGAGATTTTATAGATCAATGTTTTTTTGTTTGTTTGTTTGTTTGTTTTCTGTTCTGCATGAAAAGGAAAGAAAAGGAAAACTGACCGTAAAATCAGTAGGTGACATTTGAAGTGAAGTAGATACATTCTAGCCCCTACAACATTTCCTGCAGTAGGGATTAATTTATTAAAAGAAAGATAATTCTTCCAACAGTATCACATGCTTTTCCCCTTTACAGAAACAGAAATGTCAATTGCTTTCTCCAGTGAACCCAATCTAATAACATTTTTCTCTAGGGGTGCTCAGGAGCTATGAATTCACATGGCCCAGGTGGTATCCCTTGCCTTTCATGGGAGTGAAGAAGTGAGTGACAGACAAATAGGATAGAGCATAAGGACTGTCACTGACCCATGCAAGTGTCTTTTTATACAGGCCAAAGGACCTCTAGTAATGAAGGCTGGGTACTGCTATAACCCTACATCCACCACTGCCAAGGAGAGAGCAACCAGCAGGGTGAAGGTAAGGATACGTGCCAAGTTCTCCCACTGGCCCCACACCTATCCTAAGACTATTTAGCAAACAGCCAAAGTTAGCTGGGGACAAATGCTTCTCTTGCCCACAGCATCTCTCTCATCCCCACCCGCTGAAAGGAATCCTGCGTTTGGCACCGGAACACCGGCAGCACAGGATCTCTCCCCCCTGCTCATTTCCAACCCATTTCAGTGCCAGCCAGAGCAAAATTCAGCCAGTGGAATTCAGATTTGGAAACTAAGCGGCAGTAAGTCAGTGTTTTGTCTCCACCCGCCAGCAAATAGGTCTTTTTTCTAAAACATGGGTGGTTTTTTCTTGGTGGTGGCTTTTTCTTTTTAAATTTTGCCTCAGTGTCTGGTTAGCAGAAGATTTCATCTGTTCAGGATCTCAGGAACTCTGTTTGACCTCAATTAATGCTTTGAGGAACTAAGCTAATAAGAGTTTGAGACATTACTTTACCATCACAGGAATATATATATATTAGAACCATGTGCTTTGCTAAAATGGACTTGGAACAATTTCTACATGCCTTTGTCCCCGCTTGGATCATTACTGCCATTCTTTCTGTGCTGGCATTCCAGAGCTGCTGATTCACAGACTACATCTGGTTCTGTATCGTTCTTGCCAACTCAAAGCCTGAGGCATTATTTGGACACTTAGCTTGCTACAGTCATTCTCCCTCTATCACTGACTTGTTTGTTTCAACATCCTGTGTGTTTTAAATACATTTCTACAGGGCCTTTCCTCATTGTATTTGATTAGACTATTTCCTTTATCAGAAATGAAGTATTTTCTTTCTTTATATATTTATTTCTCTCTCTCCTTCTGTCTTTCTTCTCAGTTTTGCAACAGAGGCTAAGAAGACAGTTACTGATGCACGTATGTAGGCCTGCTGACTTCAGAAATGTATGGAGTACATGAAGAAATCTGCTTAGGAATAGTGATCAGGCCCGGGATCAGGATCCATGTTGGTGCTGGTGATATAAAAAACTGAGCTTTCCAGCTTTCTACTGTGGACAGTCACTTGGGATTTTTGAAACCTAACATTAACATGTTTGTAGACTGAGATATACCCCAATTGTTTTATGTTGAATTGTAGCTGTGTTAATTAATTTATCATTATTAATGAATTCGAATCTTTCTGTCATTGAGTACAACTCAGACATCAAAGACAACATCTGTGATCAGATGGCAGCTGAGTTTCCTACCTAATTTTGTAGGTTATTGAGAGGCTGGGAACAATAGAACAATGACTATGCTTCACTGTAAGCATGCTAGGAAGGATTCCTCTTGCTCTTCTTCAAATTCCTCTACTAAATCCACGAAAAGTTAAATGACTTGCCACCCTATGGAGTTCATCTCTCCATCAGAAGTGGTTAAGATTCCATCCTGTTAAAATCAATGAAAATTTGCAAGTAGTTTCAGTGGATCTAGGATTACTTCCAATAAAAATATATCCTTTGCATTTAAACAATGCTGTTTTTTTTCTCTCCAGCAAATTCTGTGAGAGTTCCTCATTGAAAAAGCTGCCTAGGGCATGAGTGACTTTTATAGAGTGAGGTTTCCACCACTGAAATGTTTAGTATGGGTAGCAGCTGTGCAGCCCTCTTCATCCATGGACATCACAACTCTTCCAGCTTTGCTAGGGTAGAAATTCCCGAGGTTTGGATGTGAATTTGGTCTCCATTGCCTTTCAGTCTTTTAGTATTTCTGTTGAAACTTAGTTATATTGCCAACGTGGTCATGCATTTGGTGATAAAGGCACGGCGCACTGAGAACAGGACGGGCAACCTCCTAAGCCATTTCATTAAGAAACTCCTTGTTTGTACAGTGCTTTCAGTGACTGGCAAAGTCTGAGTGCAGGCTGTTTTCCAAAAGCCAAAACCAGCAGTCTTTTGAGAGACCCATCTATAAACTGACACAGAAACCCACCATTACTGACTTATAACAGGAGCCATTTTATATTTTGAATGGATGGATATGAGCTAGACACTGGCTGTAGTGGGCATTGTTAGTAGCACAAATAAGCAACAAATCCAGGATCAAAAGGGCCCTGGGTTTCTTCAATTTAAATGTTGTCAGCTGTCCCCACTTTACAGCAAGCTTTGCAGCACCAGTTTTGTTGTTGTTGTTGTTGTTGTTTCTTTTTTCTCCAAACCACAGTTCTTGGAGTTTGACAGTTGTGTGAGAATTTTCATGTTCAGGAATTTTCTTGCTAACAAGCATGTCTCAAGTCTTTGAAGAAATGCAGTACACTTTACTGTCTCAGGGCCAAAGGACATCCTCTGTGGGTTTTTTATTTATTTTCAGCCTGTCATGATTTTTTTCATCGCTTGAATTCACAATCTAAGAACTGAACTGATGGAAGTATATGGCATTCTTCAAATGCAAGCTGTTTATTGCAAGTAAAATAAGTTAAGCAAAGCAGGAAGCAGATTTAAAGCTCCCTGGTCCAGTGCCCATAAGCTTTACATCTGTATGCTGTCCTGCCTCCTTTCTCTGCTTTTCTCTCCCCAGAACACGTCCTCAGAAGCTTGAAGTCACTTTGGGTCTCACATCACAGCAGCAGAACAGCCAGAGTGACAGGACAGGCATATCTCTGGAGACCCAGGCACCAAAGCTAGGTTTCTAGTGGGTCCTAGCCAGCTAATCTGAAGTTAGCTTGGAAATCTGTACTGCATTGCAGACAGGCATTGCAGTAGCTGAGTTTCTCCAGAAGCCATGCACAGCCCTTCATCACGTACAGGATGAAGAGGGAGCTGAGCTCAGGCTTTCTTCTTCCTTCTAGACAGTGTCCCAGATCAGGATGCTACAAGAAACATTATGATTTCCATTGCAGGCATCTCCTTGTGAAATTCATCCTGAATGTTTCCAATCTAAATTATTTAACGCAATAGTGACATTACAGCCAAAAATAATGTCTCTATCAGCAGATAGAGCTGAGCTGAGGTCACAAAAATCCCGTTTGTCATATCCTGAATAAAAGCTTTCATGCTGAAAACAAAAAATAGTATGTGAGATACTTCATCAGTGCTGAAAACAGCCTAGTTTATTGCTGGCTATAACTAGTAAGACAGCTGCGCTTTCTGAACAAATACTAGGTTACAGAGTTCAGTGCTGCTACCCCGTGCAATAGCTCCTCTATAGGAAGTGTCATGATACCCATTGTGTCTACACGGGGAACGATAACTCATGAAGACCTGCCACACATCCTTGATGGCAATCAATCCTCTTCTTTCTGTGGAGTGATCGCTACTATCAAACGATGGGGCTCCATTGCCGACCAGGGTAAAGTCAATCTTCTGGCAGAAAGTCAGTTCCAATTCAAGTCTTAGTTGTGTTCTGAATATTTCTTCTCATGATCTTTGTGCTTTTCTGGATAGAATTCACTTTCCTGTACTTCCACTGAAGTCTCCTCAAGCCTGAGAGCTGGTCAAACAGCCATGCTTACAGTGAATTACTAGAAGTTTGTACCAGGAAACGGAGTGGGGAGGACAAAGAACAGCAAAATGAATCCAAAATGCCTAGCTAAGAGAGGCATAAAAGCCAAACTAAGTAAGAGAGATGAGGCTTCTGGGTGCCAAACATGCCATCACTAGAAATCTTCTAATGGTTATGGTATTGGTATTTTGAAAATACTTGAGGAAAAAAGTAAATAAATGGAGCTAGATACCAAGTCACTGTAAGAATATATAGTAAGAGCCATATGAGAAAGGCCACTAAGTCCAGTGGCATGGATGTAATTCACTCCCAGGCACTGTGCCAACTCCAGGCCTAATCTCTGCCGAAGTATTTTTGGGCCTGGTCTCTGTGGTTGTTGGTGAATCTGTCTTTTTCCATCTTACTGTAACTGGGTGTTTAGCCCCAGCAGACACATGAAACTGAACAAGCAATTTATTTCAGGGAATGGGCTTAATGTTCCTGACAAGACGGAAAGTTACCAGCTGGCTTATCTTCTGCATCTAGTCCAAGTCAAATATTTTTATCGTAACATCTATTAGACCAAGCATAACTGAAAGGTAGATTTTCCCAGTATCCATAAAACTCTGTAGCAATTGAGAAAGAGGCCATCTATTGTGTCATATTTTATATTGAAGTAGTCTGTGTCTAATAAGGCACAAAGCCTTGGCAGGTTTCTATACACTAGTGAGTGCAATTTTAATGCAATTTTCATAGCAATAATCTCATCCTTGAAGGTTGTTTGTTCAGCTGATCTGGCAGAGCTGGATATATTATAGGAATATATCTCCTATATTATAGGAATTTATCTACTTTTATCCTTTCAGGTCTTGTTAGAAAAGGCAGGATATGAAGTCATTCAGCACCTCCAACCAAACTGTTCTTGCTGCTGAGGGATGACTCTGTGTACAATATTTTGAAACAGACATCCAGGTTATTGCAGAATGACTTATACTGGGATTATCATTGGCAGCAGTGCAAGGTGCCCAAGTGTTAACAAGATTTCTCTATTCTCATTACAAATTCAGAGTGGAGTGTCATATGCAAAGTGGGTCCTGGTCCCAGTTAGATTATTTTGTTTCCTGGTACTTCAATATTAAGTAGAGTTTTGAGCATGTTATTCTGCGTATTGCTTAGTCTTGTTGCTTGCCTCTTTCTGTAGATCTCTGCTGAGACCGTAATTTCTTCTCTATGGGGAATTCCATAGAATAATACCTTATCACCCTGATTTACGAGTGAAAAAAAAAGCATTACATCCCTGACAAATCATCTGTATCAGCGCTTGACTTACTCTGTAGGAATCTTTTTTGATGCTATCAGCAAGGAGGTATTTACATAGCTGGAGTGAGTGTATATGACCCATCTTTTTGGTGACATTATTTTATGTAAAATGATTTTTCCTATACATGCTTGATGCAAAGGTACTAGCTTACTTTAGTACCATTAAGTTTGAGGTGGAAAATCAAAATGCAGATTGAAAGGGAACTTTCACTACAATAGAGCTGTGATGATACATCCCGTGTTGGCTCTGTTAAAAACCTAATCATCAGTGCAGAGCTTTGAAGCACATTTTTGTTATTTTTTTCAGGACTGAGACTGTATCAAATACCAAGCCATTTACCTCCTTCATACGTCTGCTTAGAGAGGTCTAAATTAATTGCAGTTGTGGTGATTGGTTTCATGATAATGATGATCCATGTCAGGACCTGACTGGGGACCAGCTGTGCACTTTTATGTTAGCAGACAGCTAAAAGATATCCTTTGTTAAGCTATGGCCTGTGCTGCAAGCAGACATCCTCAAGGCAAGTTTCTGTACCCGACTGCAATGCTTTTGAGCCTTCAGAAGGCTTTGGACCAGCCACTTTAACTATACCAATTTTGTCTATGTCGAAAGAAAAGCAGAAGGGCAATAGGCAGCCTGAAACAATTGACAAAGCAGGAGGAGCAGCGGGGGGAAAAAAAGTCAATGATTGGTGAGCAGCTTGGGAAGGCAGATCTATGAACCATGCACCAAGAGAGAAACAAAGACAGACGGTTTGACACACTAGATATAAAAATGCATGAAAGCGGGTTTGGCTGATGACAGCTGATTGCTGTCACCAGCCAGTCAGGCACTGCTCCAAAGCACGAAGAGCAGTCTGACAAAGTGCTTATCCCAGCTGCTTGCCAAAGGCTGTGCTCTAACAGGAAGAGCATCGGCGCCAAGGAAGCTGCAGTAGAGGCTGTTTATTTTCATTCTCAAGGTTTGTTCAGTGTTTACCCACATCTATCTCCACATCCTGGGGCAATCTTCTCCTCCTACCCACTCCCCACAAACCATAAACCGTGACACAAGCCTTCTGCGGAAAGGACTCTGAATCCTTTTGAGTCTGCCAGCCGTGACCCTGAGGGGCAGTGGTTAGCATGGCCATCATGGCCATCAAGGCCATGCTAATGCTTGCCCACACAGACATACAGAAGTGCATGCTGGTGCAGTAGTTGTCAAGGACGTTATGGCTATGGTAATGCTTACCCACATGAACACGCACAAGTATTTGCTGGTATGTTAGCCCCTTCCTGCCAAGTCATACAAATAAGGAGGCTGTTTATGGGAGTTAAGAATGGAATATATGATTTCCTGATGGGCACACCTTAATGCCTTTCCTGAGCCTTAGCATATGCTCTATTTTCCAAGATACATATTATACTGATTATCTCTAGAGCACAAGCAAAATGTTAAGTCAAACAAAACTTGGGAAGTTTTCTTCTGAAATTTTTCATGTTGACCATATTGCCAAGAAAATAATAAAACACACTGCTGGTTCAAACTCCATGGCAATCTCGTGTGCCAAAGCAACAGCTATTCCTATCGTAATGATCCAAAAGTTTTAAGGTTTAAATCAGGCAATTTTTGAAGCTGAAACTTATGCCCGCTGTATTGATGGTATCAGTGCACCACAAGCTAAATACTCTAAAGAAGAAAGTAAGCTTTGAACTCACAAGAGATGCCAAACTTCAGATTTCCCTATGCTATATTATCTCTAGTCTGATTTTTTATGTGGCTCTTTTACTTTATCTGTGTATATACATACTTTAAGAGATAGGATTATCACACTGAGACACACAAATATAAAGAGAATGCCAACTTTCAAGCCTTATGAAATATGTGTCTCTAAAACTAATGTTACCCCTAAGATGATGGCATCTTTATGCTTAGAAAATATGATTAAACATAGAATTGCATTTGTTTAGATGATTTGATCCCATTTTATTCATCACCTCAATTATATAAACAAACAAACAAAAATAAACAAATTGTTTATTTCTTTTTTTTTTTTTCCGAATAAAATTCTTTGAAGAAAAAAATTGAGTTTATCCCGGAAACTTAATAAAATAGAAGACCAGTTTACAAAACATGCATTCTAACACAGTCTCAAGAAGCTGGACCATGATACCTTATGTACCAATGCTTGGTAGTATGGTTGTTGGTGTCTGCAGAGAGTGGTAACTGAGTGCAACAATTTTCTCTATTGTCAATGTGGATGAAGGAAGGAAGCCACGATCCTGGCCCATTTGTGAATGTGACATCATTTCAGTCTTGTATGGAGAGGAAACGTTTTCTTGGGCACCAAGTTTTGGTCTGTCCCACCGACCCTGTGCTCATGCCCTGCACAGTATTAATTTTATGTAAGAATGCTTGTTCTCTCCTACTGCATCACTCAGGGGCAGACTGCTAAGATTTTAGATACTGTATTCAGTGAAACTTGGTTTAAAACCCTACCAAAATTATTTACAGACAGTGTTTTCAAAGACAGGCTTCTCAGATAGATAGGAGCTAGCTCTCACATGTGAAGTTCCAGGAAAAACCACATTGCTGAACGCAGTATGGGAGATAAGTTTCAGTACCAGAGGCTTAAGTGGTTTTGATCCAGTAACTGAGAAATCCTCTTTTTTGACTCCAGGAAGCCTTTGATTTCTCTGCACCTGCTACAGCCTGAAACACCACTGTGGGTGTTACCTGTACCACCCTGTATTGATCCTTCCCTTTCTGGTGGTACTACAGCTGTTCCTTCTCAACTAGTAGTTACCTACTGAGGCTTAGTGAATGTATTATTTCCTAAGACAGAACATCTTGTAAGGACGTGAAAGGAGAAGAGAAGGGAAAATGAATTTTTCAGTGCACTTTATTGTTATCCACTGAAGAGACCTGCTCAGATTCCCCTTCGATGAAAACTCAGTCAAGTCGGTATTATTTTGCATGTTGCACTCAGACGCATGGCACAGAGATAGTCTTCATCCAAACAAAACATATTTGTTGTTAAAATAGCTGAGAAATTATATGATCGTTAGGATGTAAACTTAAAAAAAAAGTCTAAAGCTATACGGAAACTTCTAGTTTTTGAGCTGATTCAATTTCACTGAATTAATTTAATCATTTTGTAGAGTAAGTGCAATATCTACCCCTCTAAACTTAAAATTCTAAATATTGGCTTCCTAATTAGACAATTAAAATATATCTTGTTTTCCAAATGCTTTTTAAGTTGCCTTTCATTTCTGCAGGCAAAGGAATTAGTTTTGGAAGCCACTTGTTCAAAGCTGCAGACTCAGCTGAATAAAAAGCTGAATTTATGCCTATTCTTTAATGAACCTTTACGTTAGCTACAAGGACATGAGCTTCTAGTCCATGATTTCATTAGCAGACTGTACCTGCTGTAATGGATGGACTAATTTGCTTTTCCTGATATTCTGTTTTTCATGCTCGGTACTGAGACCAATTATTCAACTGTGATTCAAGCACAATACAGTAAGAGACAAGGCCAAATTAAAAGCAGTGATGGAGCAATTTCAGGACTAAGAACATTTAGAATTACAGGGAACTAGAAGACTATGACAGCAAAATGGGTAAAGTAAGCTAAAATATATATATATATTTTTCAGAATGGGCAGTAAGTATTACTAAGTATTATAAGATATAACCTGTGAATACAGGAACAAAGAATAGCCCAAATTTAAACATGCTTAAATTACTATTATTAGATTTATGTTATTTAAGTGTAGCTCTGAAATGTTTGTCATGCTCAATTTTTCCAGCTATCCCAATTTATTGTACTATGCCATTCCTTTGATAGAGTGAGTCCTGTCACATCAGTCGTTTATCAGACATAGAAATGCAATCATGTCTGCACCAGGAAATGGACAGACCATTGCATATGTGGCCACAGAGGTGCAGCAGAAGCCAGGAGAGCTGTGTCAGGAAGCACCATCCCTTGTGCCGTGTCCATCGCAGGCTGCTCCGGAGCAGGGAGGAGCTCCTCAGCACCACCCTGCACATCTGTGTGAGCTGATATCCCCGTGGTGGTGCCAGCAATCAGTGCTTATTCCCTACGCTCAGCAAGAGGAGGATATTGATGCTAACTCTTTGTTTGTTCCCCTTTCCCTGCTGCCTGGTCTTGGTTGGTGGATGTGAATGCCTGTGTGACACTCCTCGACATTTTAGGCTTGAAATTCATTTTGCTTTCGGACTTTGCTCCTGCTCCCACCGTGCTTCTTGTCTTTTCTTTTTTCTTTTTCTTTTCTTTTTTCTTCTTCTTCTTTTTTTTTTTTAATCATTCTTCTGCTTTTGTTTGCATTTCTTTTTGGAAATACTGTTTTAAGTTATAACCGGGTTCGTGCATAGAATGGGCCAAACTGCAGCTCTAAGTGAGAAGAGAGCAGAATACTTCATCCACTCCTTCTGCAACAGGGAGTCAGCAAAAGCCACATTCATCTGTTGTATATTGCTGCTTTGTTGCTTGAGAAGCCACAGTGAATATTTTATTTGCACTGCTACAAACCCTAAGAGATGAGTATTACCTTGGGACAGATGGTGAAGAGATAATGAAGCGTGTTAATTTGGAGGGCATAATCTGAAAATCCATTTTCTCAGAGTTCTTGACATCAAATATTGTTTTATATTTATAATATATATTATTTGTATTTATTGTTATAATTTTAGATTTCAGTTGAAGTGCTGCTCCCCTTAAATTTAGTTGAGAATATTTAAAACTCTATAGATCAGATGCCGAAGTCTGAAGTCAGACACTCAAAGAAGGAAAAATTGTATTACAAGGATTCACAACAGTTGATTTTATCCTTAGAGATGAGCTTCTATAGATAGTGTTTCTCACTTTTTAAAAAAATTGGAGGATCCCCAATCAGCATTTCAGAAATATTTGTGTTATGTCATGTTGATGCAGGCTGTCACCTACAGCTAATAAACCTGGGGTCAAACTCTGAATGTCCCTTCCCATTATTTGTTTACATACTCCTGTGTTTGCAGATATCTGTGAATTAAGAATGAATTTAATTTATTTTGCAGACCACATTTAGATGTTCCGTGGTCCATGCTGAGAAATACTGTTTGGAGCAGTGTCTAACTTGAGATTTCAGATCACCTCTGGAGGAATCTGTCCTTCTCTACTGGCCATAGAGGCTGCTTGGAAGAGACTTCCTAGGTTCAAGATAGCCTTTGAAATACTGACCTGTCAACACATCTGAACCATTTGTTTTAAATTACGTGAATCATAGTAAAAGGGAGAATGTGGCAAATGTGATGACAGAATCCAGTTCTCCAGAGTGGTATTCGATTGCCTTGATCACAAAAACATCCCATCTCATCCCTTGGCTGCCTTGTTCACGGCACATCTTTTGATTTTGGACACAAATAACTACAGCAGTCTCATTTGCTTTACAGGCTGGGATAAGGACCACAGCAGCAGTTTTGAGACCATGAGAAACATTACTCCAAATCACTGAAGTTGCAGGGAACCCAACAAAGATTACATATATCAAGCTGCAATAGCTTGTATGCTACAACTGCCCCAGATGTGTTTAAATGACCTGGGTGAAAATTTCAACCAGGAATAATTCAGTTGCCCATTTATCAAGAGAATGAGAAAGGAAATCCATTTGAGGCCATTAGTATTTACATATTTGATTGCTCATGCAAATTAGATGCTTAGACATATAAAGAGCCTAATTTGCTTTGATAGATTACTGCATATAAACTGAAAATCTAGCCCTAATTTGACATAATTGCTAAAATCTCCTGCATATCAAATCTGATCAGGTACTGTTTGCATCTCAGTGGTGTTCCCTGGATCTTACAGCCACATTGTCTTCAATGAACATAGATGTGGGAAAATAATCAAAGGAAGAAATATTGGCCTGAAGGGTTATAGAACCTCTAGTCTACTAGGTTCAGCATATATCATATAAATGTCTAAAGGAACTTTAAGATGCTTTGGAAACTCATGCAGAGTACACTGTGAATTCAGTAGAAGTCACGTAGCAACAGATACTGATCTTTCTTTCTTTCTTTCTTTCTTTCTTTCTTTCTTTCTTTCTTTCTTTCTTTTATACCAACTGCTCTTGCTCTTTAGCAAGTTACCTTTCTTCCTTTAGATATCTGACAGGGAGAATTTTCACAGAGGTAAAGTATGTCTCATTCTTTTCCCTATTAAGTCATTTTCTATGAGATTGTGTTTGACAGAATCATAGTAGATTAAATTAGCTTTTATCTAGAGGCCAGTATTTTATTCTTATTGCTTGCACATTTTGCTTACAGTTCCTTTCTGTAACCCATTGACAATTCAGGGTAATAACATATAGAAAAAAAATCAGTACCGTACATAACAACTGGGCTCTAAACTACTGTGTACTTCTATTAGTTCCTCAATATAGTATTTAGTACTAAAATGATAAAGGTATTTGGTTGTACCAAAAAGGCGTGAAAGGCTTCTGCTAAATATGGATTAAAAGGTGATTTACCTCTGCTACACGTATCTGAAGATAACCCTCAGGGTAATCCCTCATGGCATTCAGCTGAAATCCACTAAACCCATAGACAGGGAGTCCTGGGCTGTGTAGACCACAACTTCCCTGCTTGGTGCAGGAACCATTGGTACTGCCACCGGGTGGAAAGCTTGCCTTGCCTCCTTTTCTTCTTAATCCCCACCTGGAGGGTGGGTATCTAGCAGGGAGGGAGGGAAGGAGCATTAAATTAGGAGAATGGAAGCTAGCTGTTACCGTAGAACCAAATGCGGTTCAAAAGATGAACACAGAAAAGTTTAAGAGTTGGAAAATGGTCATTTTTGCTAATCTCTTCATATTACTCTGTATATGTGGGCTATATTTCTTAGCAGCTTTGAGAGAATAACAGAAATGACTCTCCAGAAAATGGTTCGAAATAAGACAAAAAATAATAAGAATCTGTGAAATAAAGCAATACGGGGTAGCAGTGACAGGCACCTCTGAGGCTGAAAAAATGAATCGTAATGGAAGTATGACCCTCTATGTCATTCTGCCATTAGATGTACCAAAGAAATGTTGTTAAAATCGGTGCTTGATATTTATGGCTGGGAATCAATTTGACCTCAAGCTCTTTCATTTTATTGTTCTGCCAGTAGTTAGAAGTACATCTTGTACTACCAGCACAGTGGCTACCCGTGGCACACTTCAGACACTTTTCTCGTTGGCCTGTCTTGCCTTGAATAGTGTGAATTAGCTAGTGGCCAGAAGCTCTTATCCCATTGATTTGTGTCATTAACCCCTTTGTTATACAGCTAGGAAAGCCAGGCAGGGAAGGGATTGATAACTGAGGTATCAGAATCAGCGTGAGTAAAGCACAGGAAGCTTTACCAAAAGGAATTCTGCACCACCAGAGTTGTGTCCTGTAGTTTTTTCTGTGGCTAGTACTTGTGTTTTTGATAGGTACAGATACAATTCATGATTTTTAAAGGAGGAAATAAATACAAGCTATATGTTGTTTGTCATCTGACATTGCTGAAAACTTTACAGATGAAAAGAAAAGAAGTTGACTTGGAATGGTGACTAAACTCTGTGAAATGGGAGAGTAACAGTCCCAAAAGGGATTTTACTAGAATGCTCATGTAGTTAACCAGACTGTGCCTCCTATTTTGTTAGAATTTTGACTCTTAAATCTTGCTTTTGGTAGCTATTTGTGTTTCTTTTATTTATATGTTATGAGAAGTGATTTCATTTCCTGGCAGCAACAGGCCTAGGTCTCTGAATGCTGACTGGTAAATGCTGGGAGGTAAATGTCAACATTTCTATACCACTAACACCTCCTACTTCCAGAGGCATCACTAAACACTGGAATACCAAATTAGCAATTATAAACCTGCTAATCACTACAGTGGCATTCACAAAGGCTTTCTTTAGCCCAGCCAGGTTAATCTCCCTGTGTAGCCTCTACTATCAGGAGAAAAATTCTATAATGCAATTCAGAGCAGAAACCTAAGATTTAAACCTAAGATGCAAGTGCTGATAATGATTCTGTAGAGTAGATCTGGCTATAGGGGGTTTTAAGAGGCAGCTTTCCTAGGCTGCAGGTGTCCTTGTATTCTACTCCAGGATTTATTTATTTTTTTCTATTTAAGAAAATGAATTCCAATAAATCAAAACAAATACCAGTCATGAAAAGGACAAAATGAACAAAAGGAGAAAGTTGCTGATCTCACGCTTCCCTGCAGAGAAAATGAGGAAAGGGTGGAGAATTGCCTAGACTCTTTCTGATTATCCCGTGAGATAGGATGGGAACAATGAGGTGATTGGTGCGAGCCTGACCAGAGCACTTTCATTTTGGCACTTCAACAAATGCTGGCAGCATTTTCTTCTTTAATGTCAACATTATGTGGACAACTTCAAGGTAAGCTTTCCAACTCACTCAAGTTAATTGATACATCAGGAATGCTGAACTGGAACATCATGTCCTGGATGATACTTAAAAATATTGCAAAAATATATGTTGCCTTGGAGGAGGGACTGGAAGAGTCCAAATGCATTACAAAAGTGTTGGCCAGAAATGGGTGGATTCACTGCAGCCATTTCCTTTAACGTGTGCCTCAGATTGATTGAAGAGCTGCGGGATTATGTCCTCTGCTGTAGTACTGATGAGTAAATACTGTCTTGCCTCCCAAGATGGATCTACCTTCGTCTCATACGGAACTGTCCATTTGCAGGCTGGATGTATATTTTTATACGAAAGAAGAGAGTGCTTTTTGCTCTGAACTTGCAGCTGTCTACTGCAATGTAGCCTCAAGGCTTCAGTGCTGAGGGTTTTGAATTTGGTGCAAGAGGTTTTTAGTGCAGAGACAGGCTCTTCTCATCAGTTGGAGCAAAGAAATGTTACCAGTAGCTGTCACTTTTGGGATGTATCATCCATATGTATACTCATGCTGTAGGTGAACATCCACCTGTGATGCAGATATCACAGACTCTCAGGCCACATCATCTTCTGTCTTGCAGGTATGCTCAGACCCTGCTCTTCTCATGGCCATACAGGATGTGGTGATGCCTGAGCCCTCTGCTTTCTCAGCCAGCGCCCGCAGGAGACTCAGTGAGGAGCAGAGGGTGGCTAGTGAATGTTCAGACACCACAGAATTTCAAGTATGTTAATAAAAAGTCAGGAGAAATGTCTTAGGGGAGCCAGCCTGGCCTCCACATGCTACTCCAGAGCAACACAGTTCTGCTATAGATTGAGTGTCATACCTGTCAGTCTGGTATAGATTATCTTGGGAATCCCAGAGTGTGTCACACGGGACAAAACGCCCTGCTCAATTAACCAAATCAAGCAGCTCAAAGAATGGCGATTAATAATAACTTTTTTTTTTTTTTTCCTATAAGAGATTGTCTGTCAAAGCTATCTGGAGTAAAAATAGATGTTTCTCTGTTCCAGTGACAAGTGCCCTGACTGACAGGGGAGTTCATTGCTGTGCCATTCTCCTCTGAGATTTCCAGGTCCTACAAGACTCTAGAGAGGCTCATCAGAGCTCCCAAGATCCTGACTGTGCCTCCAGAAGTGGCAGCTTCAGCCTGCACAAACCTTAAAGAGATCTGCTCTACAACTCTGCAAGGGTATTGCTGCAGTTTGTCTGATCCAAAGCAGACAAGATGTATTCTGTTACAGTCGGGTAGGGAAGACTTGTAAGACCTGTCATAAGTGTATTTTTATAATCACATTCTTCCTGTGCACAATGGTGACTGGCTGTAACTGTAAATAAGGGTTGGTGTCATCTTGAAGTTCAACATGACAAGGTTTCCCCGTTGCTTAGGCAGTGACTGGCCTTGTATAGCAGTGCGCTGAGACACAGAAGAATGACAGCTGCCAAGGACAGCCAAGCGTTCTTGGGAGCGTAGCTGCAGTTAAAATGTTTTCTACCTCACTGCTATGCTGCTTTTATAGTGTAATTCACTCCTGCAAATCAAAACTACTTCATTACAGTGTACCCGCACAGTCAAATCAACAAGATCTTAAGTTTAGTGCTCAAACCTGGAGCACTTTCTATGTTTCAGCATCAGTTTCTAGGTTTTAACATCAGTTAATTTCCTCATGTGAGCAATACTACTGCATTCATTTTACCAAAAATGTGGCAGAGGTAATGAAGTAATCCAACACTATAAAAGGAAACCTTCTGATGCCTTCAGTTGAAGCTCAGAAGATCCTGGCTCCCATTCATAGCTCCCCATTCATTTACTTCATTCCAGTTTTTCATTTTTTGCAGCTATATGTGGTGCATATATCAGTCACAAAATTAAGACGTGGTGGAGACATGGTGACAGTTATCTGTTTTGCTTGTTTATAAACAACCAGATGTAGCAATCCCCCTGGCTCTACAGGGAAGGACACTGACTCCAGGAGAGAAGCATTCAGAAGAACCCCTGGAAGCACATCTGTGTGCACACTCTTCGAAGGGTGACTGTGCTTCCTCAAATTCTGTAAGCCGTGATATTCCAACATGACGCCATTTGATTTGGTATGATTTGAAGAGTAATCTTTTGGGGAAAATGCTTCCTACTGGAACACTGAGCCATGCTGGCAGAGGCAATGCTGCTCCATGTCAAGGATGATCCTGCTGACTAGCTGACAAAAACAATACTCTTTGTATATATATATACTCTGAGCTGCAGGGGCTGTCCCTTCAGCAAGTTCTGTGGAAGAATGTGCCTCCACGGCCCCCCCGTGCCACCCAGCAAAGGCCTAGCAAGGCCTGGTGCTCCTCAGCAGTTGTGTCTCGTCTCCATGACCAGCAGCAGCTCCCAGGCCAAGGCCAGGGAACCTCTGGGCCTTAAACAGATCAGTTCTTGCTTCTGAAAGCTGCTCATGGCTTCAGTTCTTAGTGAAGTCAAACGCATTAAAATCCCCCCCGCAAACAGAGAGGCGATTTTGTTCTTTTGACAAATAGCTGCTCCTCCTCTGCACAGCTCCGTTCCTGCTGACCTTGGGCCAGGCCCACCTTCCTCCCCCTGCGTTAAGAGAAACTGCATTCCGAGCACAGGGGAACCCTTAAGCTGTAAAGAACTCTCTGAAATGAAACAAAATTACAATTAATGATATCAGCAAATGTGTATTTATATTCTGTGTTGGCCTCAAACCCTATTTAACTTTTAACCAGGTTTGTTATGAGAGTGCTCGTAGTTAAGATCAACCTTACAAACACAACAGGAACCCATAAAAAGGTCTTAAGAGCTCCAATTTCTGAGTAAATATGTGCTAAAGAAGCTAGTTTTGAGAGTGTTGTTTTCAAAGTAATTAATTTTTAACCTTAACATTTACAAAATGTAAAAGATGGCTTATTTTTCAGAAGTTTATAATATTTTTTAAAGAAATTGAACGTATGTGGCAAACTCGTATGTATGATGTTAATGTAGGCAACACCCTGGTATAATTTCCTTTTATTTTTCTAGTATAGCTTATGCATAATGTTTTTGTGGCACAAGATAATTTCATACTGTATTAGCTGTATAAAGAATCTTTACAGAAAATGAAATCAATAGTTTTGATCGCTAGAGCTCAGCACCAGGCTTATGTGAGTTAATTGTCATTAGAGAATACTAGCTTGTCCATGAAGTGTCCTGGATTCACCAACCATTACTGAGGATGTGTTCAAGCCTCAACTAATATTAGCATCTGACTGGAATAGTACTTTTTGGAAGGTAATTGGCAGCTGAACTAGAGCCTATTCAGAATGAAATCCTGCTCTCTGTTATGCATGTTAGTATGCTGAGAAACAGTACCGCTGCTGATTTCAGAAAAATAAGAATTTAAGAAAACTCAGTAGGGAATGATCATCTACTCTGAGTTCTGTCAGTAGATCCTGAAGCCAGAAGAGATCACAAAATCACAGAACTGTAGAGGTTGGAAGGGACCTCTGGAGGTCCAGCCCCCCCGGCTCAAGCAGGGACACCCAGAGCAGGTTGCCCAGGACCGTGTCCAGGCAGCTTTTGAGTATTTCCAAAGAGGAGACTCCACAACCTCTCTGGACAACCTGTGCCAGGGCTCAGTCACCTTAATGCTGAAAAAGTATTTCCTGATCTTCAGATAGAGCCTCCTGTAATGTCCATTGCCTCTTGTCCTGTCACTGGGCACCAGGTTCTGCTGCACTACGTGTGCCACAGGGCTGCCTTTTAATCTTCTTTAACTTTTCCTTTTGAAGAACAGCCAGTCCTGATTTAAACATTTCAAGGAATCACAGTCCCCCAGGCTTTTGGTAATTCTAAGCATAAATGAGTGTACCTGGTAAATTATACATGTATCTGGTAGCTTGAAGGGCCTTCTGTTATGCCACTGTTGTTCTCCAAGTAGGCACTTGGAGATTGTGCTCAGGCCTGTGCAGCATGTGGAATGAAACAGGCTGCACTCCACGACTCTCTCACCATCAGGTGTGTTCCACTCTTTGGGACATTCTCACAGCTCTTCTCCGAATCCTTCAGAGCACAGCGCTGTTCCGTGCGGATGGCAGCTGCAGTACTCCGGCAGCAGCTGAACCAGTGCCACATACTGTTGCAGAGCCCTTGCGGCTACCTGTGAAAGAAACACATTAAAGCTCTTACTGACATGAATAAACTCCTAGGAAACAAGTGCGGGTCTTCATTGCAACGCGTGTCCCATCACAGCAGATGCAAGCCAGGCCAGCCATTTGGCACTGTCAGACACCCCTTACACCTCCCCACGAGCACGCTTCTGCTTCTGACGCAGGTACCTGCTGCTGTGGTTTGGCAGGAATCCTTGATGGTGCGCTTGGACCGTATGGAGTGAAATCTTTCTAAAAATCGGTTTGTTGTGAACTGTGAGCTCACAACCGTCTTCCCTGGCACCCATGTATAGAAATGGTTTTAGCTTTCCTGCTAGATCTTCTGACTCTTCTTGCCATCCTTTATTTCGGCTATCCAAGCTATAGATCCTGTATAAAAACTGCTCCTGATTACAAACTAAGCTGAAGTCAAGAGCATGATCTCTTTTAGAGATAATATGCGTTCAACAAAAAAGCAATAGGCAGGAGGGAAAATGCAAAGTTGCCCAATTTACTTGGTGATGTCTTAGCACAAGGGCAGGGAGGTGAGATGGGAGAAGGCCTGATCTGCCCATTGTGGCTGCTCTGAGGGACACCAGCAGTCCCGCGTAGAAGTAGAGCTGGGAGAGGCACAAGTTTAGGAACATTTCAGGCCAAGTCTGTATTGGGATGGTTTCTGTAGGGCTAATTCATGATTCCAACTTGGTTAAGATATGAGCAGCCCTAGAGAAGCTGTACATAGATTTCTAATAATGCATGCTGTTTGCACTTATGCTAGATTTTAGAAGGACATGTTTTGTTTGTTTGTTTGTTTTTAAAAAAGGATATAATCAGCCTGCAGCAAGATTGGAGACTGCTTGCCTGTCACCACCAGCAGGAATTCACAGGCTCAGTAGTCCATGCTTGGGATTGATGAATTCTGTATGCCAACACTTGAACATTACAAACCAGAAAAGAATTATAAAACTAGTTCTAAGCCAGTGAAGTAGTGCTTTGGTAGTTTAATCAAAGCCCCAGTTTTATGATTTTTAGCTTCTTCCCAACTTGCCCATTACCACCACTTCCTAAACCGCAGTTCCAGCCACTGCCTAGATTCAGGTAAACACACAATTTATAAAGTGGAATGGAAACTGCTGTCTGTATCCCTGACCATGCGATATTCCCGACCAGCTCCAACACGAGAACTCTCTCCTCTTGGAAAGCAGGTACCGATTTCTTTCAGTGTATTTGGGGGGTGATTCTTACAGGAGATGCGTTGAAGTGTGACAATAAGAGAGGCTATAAACATTCTAACAGAATTTAGGATGTGGGTAGTTCTTCTGTTGCATGTGTAAGCAGATGATGACATGAGGACATGGAGCAGCCCACTTACCCAAAATGGGGAAGGAAGAACAGTTAATGCTCAAATATATTATTTCACTAATTTTTATTGAAAAAATAGCCCCAGTTATATCCAAGAATTACAGCTAAGTTTCTAGCACTGCTCCAAAAACCTCAACCAGGAGCTAGAATTTGGTTTTGTTGTTGCTTTAGACTGCCACCTAACGGTGATAAATAAGCTCATTACTCGTTCTGCTTCCCGCTCTGTCTTTATGGCTGCTGCATAATTAGTACCTCAGCAGTCACAGAGTTAGTTCGACTTACCAACGACTAGCGTTAGATACGCAGGTTTCTGCAGGAAGCAAACCTTTCCCAGTGGTCCTTCTGAACAACTCTTGTTCCAGCTACACATCACCAACAGCCTAATGTGTTGAGCTGCTCTAGCTTTGTGCCTCTGGTGCACTTCCAATACAGAGGCTATTTTTTATTTCTAATTAATTTTTACATAATTGGACTGTGTGACCTGGAGCAGTCCTAACAGGTCTCACTAATTGCTTGTTTCACCTTTGTCCTAAAGCATTACTCTTGTAGATTACTGAAGCTTACTACTCACTTTAGAATAACTACTTGCATCATCCACCACAGCTGATAAAACAATCTAAACAGAACAATTAGCAGCAGGTTTGTTTCTGGTTCTTTCCTCCTCCTTCTGTGATGGATCAGCACAGTCTGTGCTCCTTCACTCAGTCCTGGCTTTCTCCCACTACTAGGAGAGAAATTACTTCTTGTAAGTTTCTTCCCTAACAGACAGATTCTAATTCTCTCCTTCTTCCCCAGTGGATTTTTTAATTTATGTCTTGGGAACCTTTGGAAAAAATAAAAATAATAATAAAAAAAAAACAGTGCTCTTGGTTTGACTCCCTTCTCTAATTAAAAACAACAACAACAATAGATTTGTTCATCCTATTCCTTGTACACTGACTTCCCAAGACACACTCATGGAAAACAAAGTTGAACTTCTGACTATCCCCTGGCTGTCATATGCAAACAAGTAGAAAATTTTAATAAGAAATATTGAGTGAAAATGCAACCAGCAATATTGCAAAGCACACAGTTTTAATCTGCACTGTTTTAATCAGTTTGCATTCAGCCATCTCTTAAGCAGAGGACGAGTTTGAAACATGCCATTAATCTTTCATGGCTATGCTTTTATCCCTGCATATGAAGCATATTTGAAGTTTTAGCTATTTGAGAGCTTACATAACTTGCTTCCATCATTACCTTCTCTGAAGCACCAGGCAATTGTTCACAATCTGTGGATAAGAGTTTGCTTTTTTCTGTATGGACTAATCTGTCAATATTAAGCCATGCCTGGGGACAACCTGTATTTCTGGAATTCACTTCTCCACTTCTTCATTCTGCCATTTGTTTACCTGCATCTGGCTGTAACGCATAACAAGACTTCAGAAAAATATTCCCCAAATTTAGGGTGGTCCATTTAGTCATTACATTTTAATGAAAATTCCAAATTATTGATTAGCTCATTTTCATGATACAGAATTTTTGCTTCTAGAACTGAACTATGCAGCAATCCAATCTTCTTGTGCTTGGAAATTTAACATGTATTTTGGTACTTCCTTCCCAGCAGCGCAATAAAGAAGGACCCAGATGGCAGCCAAATCCTTAACCTTCATTTCCAAAGACAACAGCAATTCATCTCTGGATCGCGGTGGATCTGACCACTTCATCTGCGTGGCCACAGTAAGAACAACAGCAACCATTCTTTCTGTTTCCAAGGGAGGAGATAAGAGGGAAAAATGTGTCTCATTTTCCAGTGCAACAAA
>VXAA01003237.1:314548-328125 GCA_013399115.1 Anseranas semipalmata
ACTCCCAGCAATGATTACTTTGAGACCTGGCATGCTGTAAAACCTCTCATAAACCACCATCCCATACAGGAAATGAAAAAGGATGTTCTGAGGTGCAAGATTTGTTGTGAAATTATTAAAAAATGCACTATACAAGCTGCTGAAAGTCACTAGCTACAAAATCTAGAATTATCTAATGAAATACTGAACTCACTTCCAGTTTAGCCTATTTGAATTCATGCTCTAGCTAAGTATCTTAAGCTAACAGAGACAAAAAAATATTAAAAAAGTAATTTAGAAATAAAAATTGGTATTTCACATAAAGAATGTGACAAATACTACTCTTAAGTTTTGCACTACACAAAATTAATACATCCTCTGAAGTCTTCTGCAGTGTTCAAATCACAGAAACCTCTCTGAATGCAGCTGGACCAATTCTACCCTAAATTCATTACTGGCAGACTTGCCTTTAAGGATAGAGACTTTGTCAATCCTTCAGCCTTCAAGTAGAACATAAGAGACAAAAACTGTACTTTCAACAACACTATACTGTATAAAAATTCTTCACTAACAGATCATCAATTTCACTTTTGAACTAATGCTTTTTTCATCCTGGAAAACTATCAGTGTAAAAACCTGCGTGCTTTTGTATTCCTCCCCAGGTATCCCCTTTTGACCACCATCACACACGCACAGTGTTCAGCCAGATACGTGGTTAAGCCAGCCCGATCCAATACAACTATTCTTATTTGTCATAAATACATTTTTCTAGCAAAATAAAGACTGGAAAACATAAGCAGACTAGAAAAAACCTACCTTGGTACGGCATCCACAGAGGATGAAGCTGGAACCTTGGGCACCTGACAATTTGTCGCTGCAGCCAGCTTTAAGGCAGATGATGGAACAGCACTTAAAGTCCTAGGTATATGTCGTGCATTGAGCGTGGTAATAGAGTTTACAGTGGCAACTGATGAGGGTACAGTTAATCGAATGTTGTTCCCAATCAGAACCTGAGTTGTTGCAGAATTGGCAGCAGTTGCTTGGTGACTCAGTGCACTGTGGGAACTTGAAGTCTGCGTTATATTTGAAGGCTGTAGCAAGGCTGAACCTGCTGTTGATGATGAACTTGTATGGACAAGTGCTGTAGGTGTAGTACTACTGAGGTGTAAGCCCTTGTATACTCCTGCAAAAGAAAAACAAAGCAATAAGCACATTTTTCAGAAGTTATTCAACTCTAGACAGAAACTCTTATCCCCACTGTAAAAAAAGTCAAGGGGCAATCAAATTCTGTATGAACAGCTACATACCTGAGGCTTGAAGAATGCCATTCACCCCAATTCCAAGCACCACATCATCCTTCATTTTGAATCCCATCAATTGTTCTGATGTAACCAAAGCTGAAGCAGCAAATTGAGCACTAACAGAATCCAGTGTCTTGGAAACAAAACCCTAAAAAAAACAATGGTGGCAAATATGTGATTGAGGCTTCCGAAAGTCAGTACTCTCCCCATTTTAAAGCTACACACAAACTACTAAAACAAAAAGCTATCCAGGTAAATCAGAAATGGCCCAGTCATTCTCTCAGACCAAACTGTCAGCATTTGGAACAACTAGGTAAAATCTAAACTGTGATTTCTTTCCATGCAATTTTAGCTCAATTGTAACAATAACAGAGAAGAAAATCCCCACAACTATTTAAAACACAAAGAAACTTATTTCCACAATTCTATGGAACAACACTGGTTCACAGGTCAACTTGTTTTTATGAAATTCCAAACCCAGTTCAGTGACTCAGATGTTCAGATTGCTAACAACTTCTGAACCTTTTTCAATGTGTCCATCACCGGTGTAAACACCACATATTTATGAATATTAGACACTTCCACAACTGTATGAAGGACATATTTAGGAGACAGATTTAGTTAACTAAAAAAATACCCTGCTCTAAAAATCCCCCATATCAAGAGGATAATGACATGGCTGGAGATCTTTGCAATTCATATTCCTAAGGTTTTGAATATTTAATTAATTGACTGACCCTTTTTTTTTTTGTGGTTAAGAGGGAGCAGAGGCAATGCCTGCCACACTCACCTGCAGTGTCCCTTCTAAACACTTTACAGAATGGCTATGATGTAGATTCAGGCGAAAGCCACTTTCCTGTTGGTTAGTTTCAAGGTTCTATGGCAACAGTTGACAATTAGAGATGAACCCTGGTGGGAAACAATGAGGGATAAATCATAGCACAGACAAATCCCTCACCTGTGATGTGTTGGCAGAGGAATTACTATTTGCTTGCTGTTGATGAATTTGTGCAAGCTGCTGTTTCTGCATTAGTGCCAGTTGCTGTTGATGTTGCTGGTATTGTTCGGCTGTAAATGCTGAACAAAATATAAAACGAGAAAATACTATATCAAAATATGTAGGTGTTGTGTATATAAACACATCTATTTTATAGTCCTAAATAAATACACCACAGCAAGTTCTTAAGAGCCTTAATGCACCTTTATGGCAAAAAGGCTATCATCCTTCTAAAGATTTTGCTTGAATTAAGCCTTCCCTTTATACGTTAAAAAACAAATTAAAGACTTCAATTGTTCTGCATTTAGCTCAAGATACCAAAAAAGGGAGGGGGAAGAGGCAACCAAAAATACAATCAAAACCACCCAAAATTCTGTAATATCTAATTAAAAAAACACAGATAGAAATGGCATCAGTTTCCACTTTTTCAGTGAAACTAAACTATCTGCATTAATAATAAAGCAGGTTTATATGCAAAAATTGGGAACTGTCTGTGAAACTGCAATGTTTTCAGCTCTCACAGATGACATTTTGAAGGTAGCAAGTACCTACAATGAAAATTTATGTTTTAAGATCAGTTGAAGACTCTAAATTGGAGAAGCTTACAACTGTGAACTACTCTATCTACATCCTTCTCTAAAATCTTTGAAAAGGTGACACAGAAGTCAGTGTGATAAGTCAACTACAGTTTTATCCAGCTAGCCTGCAAGAAAAGAATTGATAAAGAGTTGTTTGTACAGACTCACAGGGAAAAAAGCGTCATTAGTTCCTTGATTAGCTTAGTAAAGTGTTAGGATTTTTTTTTTAATTTACATTTCCTAAATGAAAGAAAGTCTGCTTTCAATTTCAAACCAAATCAAAGCTCGAATTTGACTCTCCTTACAAATTCAGCCTATGATACACATTTAAGATTTTCCTTCAATTTTAAATTAGGATTGCAGAGATGCTCCCAAATAAGTGCTGTAAATAGCATTCATACTCCTAGAATCCAATGGAAGTTGTGCTTTCAGGGAAGTTTACTACTGTTTGGCAACAAATCACCACCACACTTAAATCTTGTTCACAAATTGCAATTATTGTTAGATAATCTACTCTTTCAGGCCTGCTTTCCTTTATAAAACTCATTTCTATCAAAATTAAAACCATCTCCTGCTGCTGGATACAACAGGATTCTGAGGAGTAATTGTAGCCTATGTATAAACCTGAACAGGTCAATAAAAATGGCTAACCAAAGTAAGAATTAATTTTAAAAGTTATTTGAAAACAAATGGAGCAAACACTACTGAACATGCATTTTCCCAGTGTATTTATGATTTTTTTTTTTTTTTTTTTTTTTTTAAAACACCTCTCCAAATCCTTTTGTTACATACTGGAAACAGCACTAAATTTTTACTAGTACTTTTGCTATCTGAGCACTTTAAGTCATAAATTCTTATTCAGCTGTTACATTCAGGTTACTATTTCATTTTTTTTTTTAGTAACATTCTTCAGCAAGTAGGGATGCAGCATGTGTATATTGCCAGAAGTGATAAAACAATTCCCAATACTCTTACAGCTAAATCTTCTTTCAACTGGCTTCATTTCTTCAATGTTTTAAAAGTCATTTCTAGGGGAATAGCTTAGAAGCAACACCATTCATTAACATCCTTACTAAAAAACACCTTAAAAGTCATAAACTAAGTATTCAGAAGTTGACTGTTCAAATTTTAGTTCTACTTTACACAAACAAAAACCCTGTTAGCACTTTTTTTTTTTTTTTTTTTTAACTATCACCAAACACAGACATTAGAGCAAGAAAGCTTTAACACACAAAGAGTAGCATGTGGAAAGCTGAGGAAACTAGTAGCAGTAGTGGAGGCAGAAGAATTGAGAAGCTGTTCTGGTATTGATAGATACTTCATTTACATTTATCAGTTAGCACTGACTTTTAACTTAATGCTTTAAAGAAAATTAGAATCTGCATGGTTTAACCAACATAGCACTAATGTTACTGAAGGTTCCACAGATCAGATAAGATAGTTTACTCTACTGTAAGACTTTGCAAATATACTGCTTAGAAACAGGTTGCATAAGTGATATCAAGTAAACGCAACTCTCAGACTGCCAAAGAGGAAAATGGGCAAAAAAAGGGTTATGCCATCATCTTTCAATAAAAAAATTAAAAATGTCTACTGTCATACTCAAATGGACCAGAATGTGATGGTTAAGTTAAATTTCTGAATAGCCAGTTTCAATTTTCAATCTTTAAGAATATTTTAGACTTTAGCTGTCAAATAGAGTTGTAGTAAGCACACAGTCATCTCTTGGGCTTAACCAACTCCGAAATACTGCTTTATTATGGAAAAAACACAGTACATGAAGTTCACTGAGACAAGCTGTGTTTGTTTAGGATGGGAATTACTTAGGATAGTCTAAGTGCTCCTCCAAATTCTTCCTGAAATGACATTTCAAAGAACTGTACTTTCAAACTGTGCATCAATGTGTTTCTTCGTAAGTAGTCTGTGATCCTTGCAGCTGTAACTTTCCAGCACTACAGAAGCAGTTATACAGCTATCAAAGCAGGAAAGTGACAGAACCACCCCACTATGACCACCATCCACATCTATATTCTGACTGCTTCTCTTACTTCTGCTCAAATATCCAAAGGCAGAAATGTCAGCCTCAAAAAGCAATGGAAATGACTATTTGCTTGTCATACCTGAAAATACACTTGAATGCAATTCCCTGTTTTTTCCATTTAAGTTAAAACGTTCAGCAACATTTTTGCTGCTTCTAGTATTAAAAGTGAAAGCCCACTAGACATTTCAAAATACTACTTACAACTCTATCAGAGATTCGCTGTGAGATTCTGAATTAATCAGTTGCACCTAATTTAGAAACCAAAACACTGCCCGTGAAGGGCTGCTCCATGCTATAGCTTCCTAAAAATAATTGGATTGATATTCCTTTTCTATTCCACAACATATCCAGATATGTTCGTGTACCCAAAGAGGTTACAGATCTCAGTTACATAAGCCAGTTCTTCCCTCTCCATGCTACATGTAAAGACTGCACTACACTGGCAGTTTTACTGGAAACATTACTGACACTACTGAGAACTGTCCAAACCAAACTTAACCACCACTTCTTCTGAAAACCTGCAAACTAGGATAGCATATTTCATCCCTTGATGTTAAGATCCACCACTTACTTTGCTCACTACCACTCACTAGCTTTCTTCCCATCCTGCTCTCAGCGTAGAGTCTGTATCACACACTTCAATTCAAAGAATGGTGAGCTGTAAGTTGCTTCTGAAAATTATCATTCCCATATGAAGAAGGAGAATGTTCATGTGCACTTTACATGAAAGTACATCCACCAGTTTAACCTTACATACTATTTTCTACAGCATACAATTGTGGCTGGAATTGGGAAGGTTTTCTGCTGAAATCACACGTACGCCCAGCGCAGTGGAATCAAGGCTGTACTGACTGTATGTGCCTCTACACCTGCAAGCACAGTCCTAAGCTTCTCAGAGAGCTAGTGCGAGTTCAGCTGTTCTTTAAAAACAAACAAAAAAAGCAATTAAAGTAGAATGCATTGCAGACCAGAAAAACATAGCTGCTCTTAAGGGGTTAATGATGTGGATTGCAGAGAACACTTTTTTTCTTGCCTGTAAAGCTAGCACAGAAGTATTTGCACAGATGCCAAACTTAGTATCTTGTTAACATCACTTTCTTGAGAAAAGAAATAATTAAAAAGTGTCTCTAAGAACTTTCTTCCAGAAATTTTATTACCACTTCACATTTTTATTCTAAAGAGAAATGGCACAGCTGAAAATCTTTCATCTGTATTACAGAAAAATGGGAAATAGGAACAGCAAAAAAGAATGCCATTTTCATTCTTCATCTGCTGGGGGGCTGGGGGGCACAGCAGGCAAGAAGAAAGCCCAGACCTACTCTGCACACTTAAATCACCTGAGGTTTTGGTAACTCAGAAGAGTATTGCTATACATTTACATATTCATAGCATTACTGGAGACTTTCGAGTCTTTAAAAAATTAGTAGAGCAACAGACAACCGAACAACAGTGATTTGTGAAATTAAGAACTTCAAGTTAAAAAAAAGAAAAAAGGGATAAAAAAGATTTGATGGTTAAAGATGACACATGAGATTTGCTAAACAGATTATTGCCTTAGCAGCCCTAGACAGGAACACAGCAGTTATAAACTCTTGTCAAACAGCATGCTAGGGCCACGGTGTTTAGATTTAGGACATGCTTCCATCATGTAGTAAAGACTATTCAATACTACAGAATTTACTGAATTGGACAGTAACAAAACATACAATTTCATTCGCTACACAGAATCCAACCAAGTCTCAACCACCACTACAAATAAGAACATTATCATTTCAGAAAATCTCAACTGTCTTTCCCAACTAACAACTGCACCTTCCCCAAAAACTTCTAAATGTTTTCCAAGACATTTTTAGTCACTTATGCAATGAAGTGGGTCACCCGTCCCCCTTCCTAACCTTAAATGTTACGAACCTTTAAGACACAACCTTACCTAGAGCAATCCACATCTCGTGATGGTTGTCAGAAGATGGGAAGCTCAAGTTTTGCTGTGAGATTGGACTATTTGAATGTTTCTTACTTGTTTTGCAGCATACTGTTCTGAATTGACACAGTTAAAATTCAGTATACTTCTGAACTGTTGCTACTAGAATTCTGAATCAAGTTATAACATTTCAGTTTAGACAGCCTCCAACATTTTAAGTCACTACATCACGATATGCTGCTATGCTGTTCATTTAACAGCTTGGGACATTACGTGCACCTGTTCTGCAACTGTATCAGTGTTTACTTTGGCAGAAAAAAAAAAAGTATTCTGGCTTACAAGCTGCAAAGGAATGAAAGTAGCAAGAATAAACTTCAGGGGTTTGCAACTATGAATACAAGTAAAGAAATATTGTAGGTTACTGAAACTGACTGACAGAATAAATGACTGCTAACCAATTATTATTATTTTAATATCTCCTTAGTGGCAGCTACAAATCCTGTGCAATAACTCAGATTTTTAACAACAAACTACACAACTGGTTCACTATATGTTCTCCTATAATCGTTTAAGTGTCTGAGATATTTGTAATCTTCCGGATAATGACATATCAATTTCTTGCTCAAATTAAGCCACTGAATAACACCTTTCAATTGCATGATTCTGTTTACTTATCTACTAAATTCTGTGGGATGTTAATAATCAAAGGGTGTTTTCAGGAGCATAGATTCATAGTGATGCTGTCAGCAGTTTTGTCAAAGACAAAACTGTTCTCAGCAGTTTTATACTGTAATATACAAGTATTTTTACAGTGCTAAATAGTTTTATGACAGCACTGAATGCGTACTGGCCTTAAAACACTGCAGCCTGTGTTTAGTTTTCTCTGAAAACGCAAGTCCTTCCCAGAAGTGGCTGAAACCAGTTATAAGGAAGGCTAGCTGTGGGATCTGTATGAAGACAAAATCTCCAAGAATTGGTCTTTGTATGGTAAACAGCCACAGCCTCCCCTCCTGACTACCACTGCAAGTTTTACTCTGAGGGGATGTGCTAGTTATTACTTTGTTTCCCTAAACTAAGAAAATACAGATTTACAAAAAGTACCGACTGAAAGAACCAGTTTCCTGAAAACTAGAAAACATATCCCAGAAAACAGAAAACACACGTGCGAACTCCTGGACTCTCTATTAGCATTTCTCTTTTTTTATCCTGAATGGAAGATGCTCACTAGAATTACCAGGGAAACTGACCAAGCTTTGCAGAGTAAACACAATAACCTATCCAGTTTTTTATTATTATTATTTATAATTATATATATGTATTTTTAAATAAAATTAAAAAAAAAACTTTAATGCTAAGGAACTCGTACAGCCTGATTAAAACATTCAGCAAATGCTTCAGTCCTGTCAAACAGCTGAAGAATTACATATTTAGAGTCATCAAAAAAAGCAACTGCTTCATAACATCCAGTTAAATATCCACTCTCACAAGGAGAAGTGCTATTTCAGTAGGAAAACTGAAGTATTAAGATTATATAGGGTTAGAAGAACCTCTCTAAAAGTCCTTTCAGAGCACTGGATTCCCTGATTGTTCAGGCTGAGGTAATGGCCATTCAAAAGGCAGTCTTCATTAGATAACAGAAGAAAGATCACATAACCAAAGCTTGCAATTGATAAAGCCCATAACTACAGAACTGCTAAACTGTGTGGGAAGGAGGAAGATTATATATCATGTTACAGTATTTTTGTAAGAGAAATACATGAAAGCATCACATCCCTGCTGTACAAGAGAATAATTAGTGGTTACTAATGCCAAAGTGCATGCAAAGCAAACATCATTCACAATATTAAGTAATCCAGAACATCACATTTTTAATCTCTGTATTATGAGAGATGTTATCTGGCTTACATTGCCTGGTTAAAGATTTTCTACTGTATAGCAAGTTCTCACCAGTGAATTCAGAAGATTGGAGAGACTTAGAGCCATCAGTGTGATTTAGTATTTGATGCACCAGGCCCAAAGATGTTTCACTTTCTGAAAAGAAGTTCAAGATTGATTTTACTTAAACATGGCATTATCAGACACTATGAGAACATGAATTATTAGGCCCCTGATTATTATTATAACAGCCTTATATTTCAGCCCAACAGAACTCAGTGTGAAATTCCTACTATCAGAACTCTAGAGCTAGAAATTATAAACTATTAGCTCTATGTATGTACTCCCTACCTGGTGGTGGAAAAACAATCAGAAAATTATTATTAATGAGGATTTTTGCTAGCCATTGAATAAAACCTAGAAATGCTTGCTATGTATTTATATTTGTCTGCCCATCATCCTTGATATACATTTTCTAAGAAATGTTATGACTACTTGAGGTACATGCAGTTTACTCTGCAGTTAATACCTGACCATACTTGCATGGAACACAGACAGCCTAACAATTCACACAAGCCCAAAGATCCAACAATTCAGGGCAAGGTCTTACTCCAACTGGCTTGAAGCCAAGTAAGAAAAACTAGTGTAACTACAAAGTCTCTGCAAAAAGAATTGCATCAATAAAGTCTCCAGAAGTGTGCAAATTTCTTAATAAGCATTGGTTATTCCCCCACCCCCCAGTCACATCATTTCCCAGAAGAAAGATTTTGTTTTCAAGATTTCCTCCTTCAACTAAGCCTAGGGTGGGCTATATACATCTCTGTTATTCCCAAGGTCCATGTAGTTTTGAGGCCATTGCTTCTTCAGCTAGGATCTCAACATCTCAGCCATGGAGGGGCTAAGATTATTAAGTTCCATTGATAACTGAAAGTAGCCATTACAAACATCAGTACTTTTCATGACCAGGTTTATCCTCCAATTTGAAAACAGGCATTTGGAAAAGTGAAAACAATAAAGCAGACAGCAGTGTAGAGACTATTACAAATAGAAGGGTTAAATAAAAAGACCTAAACAGCCAGTGATGGCATGAAAGCAATAAAAGGAAGG
Source organism: Anseranas semipalmata (assembly GCA_013399115.1). Taxonomy (NCBI): domain Eukaryota; kingdom Metazoa; phylum Chordata; class Aves; order Anseriformes; family Anseranatidae; genus Anseranas; species Anseranas semipalmata. Next base: position 324,348 of record VXAA01003237.1, read on the forward strand.
ACAGGTCCTTCTACTCTGTGGTAAGGAACTGCCAAAGAGATCGAGAGGCTTCCTCCTGCTTCTTTCCAGAAAAGGATGACTTTGCTGGAGGTGGGAAGGGGGCAGGGCAAGAGAAGGGTTTCAATTACCTTTAACGAGAACATTGTAAAGCACCAAAAACTATTAGAGAACCATCAACCAACATTACAATTAGAAACAGAAATGCTAAGAACACATTTGGGAAATGGAAGCATAGTTCACCATCCTGCTAGACCCTTTAGTGTGCATGTGCAAGCTCACTTTTCAGAAGCATGTTAAGGTATGCAAAAAAAAGCATACAAGTTTACTTGGAAAAATGCTATTTCTATGGAATTCCCAGATAAAAAGTTACTGAATAGCAAAGCACAGCTTGTAGCATATTATCTACATCTCTAGCTTACAAGAAAGAAAAGGCAAGGTAAGCTATTCCGGATTCTTTAATGATAGTCTGATGTCTCTAGGTTTGCATATAAAGTAACATCTATAATTCCAAAGATAACGCTAAGAATTTTCAGTAAGGCTTCTGCCAAAATACTTAGGCTTCTTCTCAAAGAATTATGAATTTAGCCTGCTTGCTAAGTAGACTCTAGTTAACTGCTAGTCTCTTCAGTCTTGATGACTTGCAGACCTTCTTTTCAAAGAGACCTAGCTTCTCTGTGAGGAAGAAGACAGTAAAGAACAGAATGCACCAGGGATGCCTCATCTTACCGCAGAACCTGGGAGCCAGTGCTCAAATCTTTCACTAGGAACTGGTATCTCTAGTCTGCCTACTAAACACTAGGCTGCAACAGAACCATACATGCCATACAGTTTGAAGTGTCTCAAACTGTTGATTACTAGATGCAAACATCCAAAAAGGAATAGCGGCATTTAATAGCAAGTCTGCAGAAAAAAAAAGTTTCTCTAGAATTCAGTGCAGTTCAAAGACTACCATTTGCCTGGCAGAACTGGATCAATCAATTAATCCATTAAGGAAGACTGAATTTCTGGCACACACATACTTCAGATGAACATTTATGCCTACCGTATGCTCCAAAATATTAAGACACAAAAGTGCCATGTCTGAAGATTATAATCCAGACTCATGGTTAGACTGTCAGCAATATCAGCTCCTTTACTGAAGTAATTCTGCTCTGTTGTTCTGTGAATAGTTTCCCCACTGAACAACAGTTAATCCTCCACCAGAATGTGAATCCTGCTTTTACACTCCTGCCTGCTTTTCAGTGGTGTTGTGTAACATATGCCTGAAGATCCTCAAATCAGCTCTTTTTGCAAGAAAGCAAAGGTGTCTTTTTCTAATTCTTCAGTAAGATGAAAAGGAACCACCACCCTCTTCAAAAGTGATGCTACTTTTCTTGGTTACTCAATCCTGCTGCCGAGGTCTATCCTTCAGCACCAGCTGTTTCTGAGTAACTTGTAAGAGATTTAAGACATCCCTTTCTCAGTTGACACATAAAATCTCAGTGTAACTACTCCATCTTCCATAGATTTTTTTATGCTGAGCATTTTGAAAGCCAGTATCAGAATAGCTTGTGTTTCTTCAGGTGCAAAGACACTTCAGAATGATCACAAAACGCCTCCTGGCACTTCGAAGAAACCTCTCTCCAATCTTCAGGATGAAAACCAATGCTTCCTGTAGCCACAGATGAATGGTTATGTCACAGCACAGTTTTAACGACAAATCCTCTGACTAGCAGAAAGACCTGAGATACCATCTCAACCGCTTGCCTGTGCTGGCCACATATGACAGACTCAGAAAACAAAATTTTCCACAGCAATTTTTCCACATCAGCAGCATTTTGTCTGGATTGTTCCAGGTGGAAAAAGCTCAAGACTTCCATAAACTTCCTTGATATGGAACTGGATAGAACATTTCATATGATGGTGCACGGCAACATGACTACCTCTGCTAACCACTACAGAATCTCAAGATGAACTTCATCTTAAAGGTAAGCAATTTGGTTTGACCACAGCTCACAGTAGCTGTGAAGGGATAAAAGGCTTTTTAAAAATAGAGATGCTTTAATCAGCGTTTTCTGGCAACAAGACCTACTGCCACTTAAAAAAAACACCACCAAAGAGAACCGAAAACTAAGAACAAACAAACAAAAAACCCACACCCACAAACACCCAGCTTTAAAAATTGCTAAGAACAAGGAGCAGGGACACCCTATAGGGCTGTGATCTGCAGCAGTATCAGGGAAATTTTAATAGAGAAGTTAGATACCGTATGGTCTTTATAGTATTTGCTACAGAAAGTAAGAAAACAATTCAGCAGCTGTAGCCCTGATATGCACCTTTGAAGAGGTCAAACTCATACACAAGACATACAAATACTCACAGCTGTAAGCTGTGGAGACAATGCATCTTAAAGAAGCCTCTAAGACACTGAAAGAAGAACACTAGAAAACAGAATGGCACTATGATGGACTAGACTGTATGTTGTTTTCAAACACCTAACCCTAAACAGACAACCATCATTACACAACATACACACAAACTCAGACATTTATAGTTACAGGAATCCTGATTAAGATTACGAAAAATTCTAAAAATTCAATCTACTTAGTCATACTGATAACAAATGACTATCCAAAGACTGGTAACTCATTTAAAGTGCATCCATGAATTCAGAAGTAGGTTTGTTTTTTATGGAGTATATCACTCCTGTATCAAACCCCTAATAAAAATATGAATCTTAACTCCACAACATTTAAATTTTAAAGCTCTGAATATTCAAACTTATTTATTTTACACAGATGAGATAAGCTACCTGCATAGAATTCCAAGCACAAATGAATGTAATATGCCAGGCACTTAGATGTATACATTACTTTCCTACATGCTTCAAAAATACAACCACAGAATTAAAACTTTGTGCAGAACTCAACACCATAAATAACAACGCCATTTATTTATTCACCTCCAGTTAGGAGGTATCTTAATCATCTAAGGGAAAAAAAAGATTCTATGAGTGTGTGTTTGGGTATGCATATACACACAGATACATGCTTTGAACACAAGCAGCCAATTTTTCAAGTCTGTGATTTTCAGATATAATGTATTGCCTATCAACACTTTAGAACATATTTATAAACTATTCATCACAGTTCTGTCTTCACACTGGTAAGCTGGCTAGCATTTTAGCAAAGTTCAGACTCTGGCCATTAGGCAGATGATGTGCTCATTCAGTTCTAGACCTGGTTTATTGATTTGAAACATTACTTGAGTGGAGGGGCTGAATTCGAACACCAAAAGCCATACTTAGATCACAAACCATAAACATTACCAGCTTTAAGCCCTAATACACTTCCCAGCAAGAAGAGTCATAAAAGAGAAAAGAATTTGTGGAGGGTGGTGGTGGGGATAGGACCTACTCTAGAGCAGCATGGAAAGGAAGCATGAAATAAGGGAGCAGAACAAAGCTGCCCACTAAGTCTAAAAATGCAGGGAAGAATTTTCAGGAAAAAAAAACAAGGGTAAAACAAGGAAATGTACAAAATATTTTGGAGAACAGGAAGTTGAAAGACATGAGATACCAGGGCAGCACTCTGACAAGTCTTCCAAACAACCCTACAATGTGGGGGAGTTTATCAGGTATATGCATCTATCTCCACCCCACTCATACATTCTTCTAGGTTTCCTGATTTTTTTTTTTTCCAAAACTATAGTTCAAAGTGGAAGGTAAAACGTGATTCTAGAGACTCCTTAGAAAAAGGCAGAGAACTTTAAAAATTATTTTTGTTCAAAAAAAAAAAAA
>VXAA01003237.1:328172-352517 GCA_013399115.1 Anseranas semipalmata
CCCCACTTTAGTTCATTTTTTATAAAATCTGAGATTTAACGTACTGACTGATCAAAACTCAGAAGTTACGTAAGTTATATACTAACCACATCAGTACACCAGAGTTTCACTGTGAAGAACCCAATATAGAGATGCTATCCTATAGTATTCCAATTCAAAAACAATTAACACCACATCAAGTTTTCTAGAGTCAGTTCCTCAGTTCTGTAATTCAGGTTCTGCAGGAGGTAATCTGCCATTTGCTGACAAAATGTAGAAGTGGTTAGCCTGAGCATTTTGCTGAGCATGAGCAGATGTGCACAGCACTGGTGGGGGTAGGTTGGGCATTTTTTTGGATGGGAAATGGCATTTAGTTTTATGTTAAGTTCAGATGAGAATTCACAAGCATGCTGGGATTTTAAATACAAACATTTTAACTAAACATTTCCCACCACAATCATGCTTGTAGCACAAAAAATTTGGAACATAACGTTTTAATCAACAGTTCAAAGTGTTTTTAATTGTCAAAATCTGTATCTTCAGAGTTAACTTCAACCCTAGACAATACTGTTTCTACATCACCACATTTCTAAAATTGTAACTACATACCATTTGTGTAAATTTGAGGTGCAGTACGCTACTGTTAGCGGTAACTAAGAATAAGCATTCTGTGTAGCAAAGATAAAAGACGGGCTGCTACCATCAAAATAGACCACGAAGTAAAGCATGGATGGCCTAACGATATTCTGGATTTTCTGAGCCAAGTTTAATATTTCTAAAAGCAAGTTTGTCAAAATAAACATACCAAAATGTGCTGAACCACTGCTACTTTTACTTTGTATAGAGGTACTGCATGTCTGGGTCCCGGGTTGTGCTGTGCCTGTTCGATTTACACCCCTGTATAATTTCCTACAGGAGAGTTCGTCATTGTCACTGTCATGTAGGGATGGTGTCCGAGGCCTAAAATGTCGCCATCTACATGATTTGATATTGACTAGTATTTGACTGAGGTCTTTCGAGAAAGATTTGTCCGAGGTATTTGTTTCTGAGGTATTGGCAAATTGACTGATTGAAGAGTGTTGTGATGAGGAAAGCATTTCCAAATCCAGCTGATGAAATGTATTATCGTAGTCCGAATGCGCTCTGTCTAGTAGCACCCTAAAACAGAAAAACAATGCGGAATTATACAGTGGCAAGAAAATACCAAGAAAGTCACTGGTTTGCCATGTGTGCTTGGGGAAGGCATAGGTAAACAACAAGTAGAAGAAACTACACAAAACCCTTCTAGAACAAGCAACCCCTGAAAACAGGCACAGAAATGTGACTATATATATTCAGTACTTTACAGGCAGTAGTATGTTGAGGTTTCTCTTTCCATATATGTACTAGCTTTTGCTGTATTAATAGCTGATGTACATCATTGTGTATATATTAAGACACCGCTATATTATGTATATATTTTCCTCAGCAGGTTGGAAGACTTCTGCAGTACAATGAAAAAATAGACAATAAAATTGCTTAAGTAACCAAATGCAATCCAAATGCCCTCTTAAAGTAACTTCAATTTAAGTGCTTTACTGACATATAAAATGAATAGACCTACAACCATCCCATGAAGTACCAAAAGCTATCACACATCACTTTCCAAATCCCCCTGCAAAATGCCAGTAAGAGCCTTCAGCTCCTCATCTGACTTGCTAATACACTAAGAGGTTCTAAGCGTTAATTTGAATGCCAAATCACATTCTTATATCTTTTTTAAAATAAGATTTAAAAATGACTGGGATATTCGTATTAAAAGACACATCGCACAATATTTAAGAAATAGCACCTATACACTAAATAATTTATAAATTGTTTTCAACAAAGAAGCTCAGAAGTAAAATGCCTGAAGTAACTAACAGTCCTTAATTCTTTGAGATTTTTGGCAATGTTTAAAACTTAAAACATTTACTGTCACTTTTAAGTATTCCTCCCCCAAATTCTCCTCTACAGCAGGTCCAAACTCAGAAATGCGTTTTCTGAAAAACGATTTTTGCTATCTTCAAATACTTCTATTTGAAGACAACTATGCAAATCATTTGAATATGAAACACCAATTACAACTAAAAACATACGTTTGTTTTCACCTCAGAACCCAGGAGTGCCAACAATAAAAGAGTTTAGAAACATTTAAGCAAGCAGTATTGAAACGGCTTCCACTGGAGCAAAGTAAAAATGGAGGCATTAATCAGCTGAGGAAACTATCAAATGGAAGTATTTAAAACACCAACAGTCTTGGTGTTTTACACTTACAGTCTTTTCTTTTTAAACTTTGCTCTTTTCAAAGATGTCTTACTGACTTATTTTCAAAAACAAACAAACAAAAAACCACAACAACAATTATGTAGCACTTACCTTCCACCACGGCCGACCCGTCTTCGTGCAAATCCAATACACCTCTGGGGTACAGTGAGAGTGGTTAAGCAGTATCTGTAACGCACGTCTCCTAATCTTCCCTCTTTAGGGCTACTCCATGGCCAGTTGCCAGGTTGGTCTAAATGAGGCTTAAAATAATTTTTGAATAATTAAACACATGAATTTATCCTACAACGATGCTCTGTCTTATCATACATAAGGAAATTCTACTTACAGCATAGTACTGACAGCCTGCTTTCCTACGGAAGGCAAAAGGACCATCGGGATCATTTTCTTCCTCAGCCTCCGAAGAACCAGACAAAACCTTTAAAGTGGGGGTAGGATAGGCGAGGAGAGGTATTAGTAAATTCGTGAGTTTTACTTCTATTCTTTCCCTAACAGCAGCATAGAATTCTGGAGATCCTACCTGGGAGAGAGGTTCTTCATCTGAGCTAGGAAAATCATACTGATTCAAATCTTTAGCATTAAAGACTGGCAGTGCAGCAGGACTCGTCTGTTGAGGAGTAGCAGCAGCAGACGAAGGTAAGACTTTTGGCTTCTTCTCATACTTTCTTTTGGGTCGAATAACATCAGGTTTATCTTGCTGCAAGGAAAGAAAAAAATGCATATAAATAAACACACAAGCAAATCAGAATAAAACAGGACTTTTCTAAAACTCCTGAGTTCACTTTTTAGCTTGCTTACACATCTCTGTAACATCTGGATAGCAACACAAGCAGACATTTCATGAATGTTTGTATTTCACTTCCAGTAATTGAAATGTTTAATAGATAAGGTGAAATCAAGCACCATTTGCCCAATCACTGTCATAGATCCCTTGACCAGCGGTCAAGATAAAAACGCTACTTTGCAGAAGCAGATCAAAATATATACAATGGTGCCATTAAGCACCATTTTTATTTTCTAACATTTATAGATGTTTATGCAGTATTAGGGAGTTATTAGGTACCAAACAATGCTTTAAAAGGCAAAAGATAGACTTCTCAAAGATACCTAGCATCTCGGAGAATAAAAACTAAACACATTTCCACAAACTATGCAGGTTCAAATGCAGTTTCCAATAAACAGATTTCTTTCAAGCTGAGACACTGCATCAACCCAGCATCCCTAATAGGTAAGTACGCTCCAGCAGAAGCATTAATTGATTCAAGCTATTTTGTCAGATCCAGAACAGTCTTTGGACATTCCTCAGGTATAAGAAATCTTTGTTTAAAATTCAAATTATACTTCAGCATTTTATCGCATGTGATACGACTTATTTAATGTGCTAAATTGTTGGCACTGTAGCTATGTTATGTATAACACAAAGGCAGCAGGAAAAAAAAAAATACCGGTCAGATGTCTAAATCAATAGATTATCCAATACTTTATTTAAATACAAAACCAGCATGCTAGAAATATCAGTGGATCAAGTTTAAAAAAAGCAAGCCTCCAGATTAAAATAGCTACATGAATTTAGGACAGGGTAAGGCTTTTACCTCATTAGTCCTCATCTTTGTTGAATATCTAGGTAATAATACAGCTTTGTCCATAATATCCTAACTTTATGGACAGTATCAGATAAAAACGTAAGAATTTGTTATAACTGCATGTGCCCTTGTGTGTGTAGTTCATCTGTACCCCCTTTATTTCTGTCTTGAGGAATTCCAATAGTTTCTAAGTTACCATCATCACTCCAACAGAACAAAGCATTTTACTCCTATGGCAGCTTTGCTAGTCTATTTCCACCATCAGAAAGGTCCCCCTCCCCAGCCAATTAAAAATGCCTTCCACACCGTTGTATCCTAAAATGCTGTAGCTTACATATGTAACAGCAAAAACTATTAACTCCGTTACTGACATTACTCACTTTGTTAACTTTAAATTCTTTCAGTTCCATAGTTTCTTGATGTTTGAAAGGACTGCTGTTAGTCACAGGAATGATGGGAATAGCATAGGTAGGTTTAATTGGCTGCCGCTGTGCCATGACCTCAGACACAATCTCTCCACTGTAGTCACCCAAATTATACCTGAAATCATAGTGTTTTTTTTCCTTATTTATTGGAATATTTACAACATATGTCTGTTAAAAAAGTAAGTGATGGTTAAACAGAGAATAATAATACTTGTAACTTGGGGTAAGAGGAGGTCCAGGATGACGGCAAGAAGTACAGAAATTACTGCTCCTGAGAAGAGGGGCTAATAACATGCAAACTTTATTGCAATGACTAGTTCTGACAAACACAAAGATAACTATCTGTAAGACATCTCCAAAAGATAATAATGCAAGGGGAAGAAGTAGAAATAAAAACTTGAAGGAAAGAACAGGGCAGGTTCCCCCCCCGCCCCACTTGTGGACAGTACCATTTAAAAATATGCATTTATCACATAAAAAGTTTTAAACAGTGAGGTAGAGCACCTCATTCACAAATCCTCCCTTTTTTGCATAATAGAACAGTTTCATAAGAAGCAGAACCATGAAATGTATCACATTTCAAGTCCTGTGTGAAGTGCTAAGATGAAACTTCGTTTTTCATTACAAAGAGGGCATTAGTCATTCCCCTGTTCAACAGCTTGTTTTCCTTGAAAAACCTAGTTGATTTCTCCCCTCTCAAGTTCTACTGAAAATGGTCAGTGCTTGAAAAAAAGCGCACCTGGTAGAAAGGACAGACAGCTATTTAACTTGTGCTTCTAAGAAACCAGACTAAATCACAAAAAGTTAGAGCGCTCAAATACTGACTCAAAATGTTTAACTTTTCAAACATGGATGCTTAAGCTAGAGAACTCTTATTCAGATTCAAAATATCAATTGCTGAAGAACAACTCCACATTGCAAATGTTACTCTCAGTTGATTGGGAAAGTGACAGTTGATAAAGTAGAGCATTTGGTCTTCAGCACAGCTGTCAAACAGGATGTCAAAAGAAATACTAGTTGGAGATGACTCACAGAACAGCATGTTATGCTGTATGAAATGCCTATCTGTTTTCCTGAAGAGGGTATTAGATCAAGCTTTGCTAAAAAAACACAGATAATGAAGAAAAGGAAGAATGGTAATGCTTGGGAATGTCCTTAAAAATAGCTTGGATTTCCTCAATCTATGCAGTTAAGGAGTTTAATGTATTAAATTCCATTGGAATTTACCCGAAACCATGCTCTCTCTTCCTACATAACATACAGGACATAAGATACATACCTTTGAATATGCATATGACAAAACCAATGTAGATTAAGGTGACTGGACACTTTTCCATGACGAGTGTCTCCCTCAGTTTTATTTTACTCTTCAGAACCATATATGAAAATATGCTATACCATAACAATGAAAAAGTCTAAATACTTATTTTAAAATTATCTCTCACATTTTATAAAGTATTCATGGGGATCAGAATATAAAGTAGCTTCCAAAGCTTTCTGCGGCACATTTTCAATAAACATTACCTCTTTTCGATAATTTCCAGTGTTAAATGCAGCAACTCCCTCTTGCTTTTTTCCCTTCTCTTTATCATTTCCAGGATGGTTACTGCACGACTTAGATCTCGACGCAGCTTAAGCATCTTCTCGTAAGATGCTTCATCATTTTTTCGATTCTGTAGATACATAGTGTTTTATGTTTTCCCGTATCATTTAAATTAAATAATCTGAACTAAAGTTCTAAATATTTATGTATTAGAAAAAAAACTCACATGCTAAAACAAATGAAGAGAAACATGTATCAATGAGCTAGAGCTTACCACCACCACAAGTAGGTATAGCAGCAGATTTAGTGGAAAAAAATGAATACAAACTTTCCTTCAATAGCTTGCCTACAGTGGTTTATTTATTTTTTGCCCTTGCAAATTAAAAGAAAAAACCAGCCAACTTTTATTATTTTACACTACATAGCAAGATGGTTTCTTTAGATAAGCTTCTTTCTACGAGAGCAGAGAAGGAAGAAAAATGAGTGAAAGTATTAATCTACTTACTTTCCGTGTCTGCATCTTTTCTGTTCGTCTTCTAAAAGCAACATAAGGATCATTTGTGCTGGAACCATCTCGCTTCTCTTGTTTCACTGCTGGGATAAGAGAGGGACCTCGACAGTTTTTCCTCTTTTTAATCCAGTACTCGTACACTTCTCTGATCAATTCATCATCTTCCTTCAGCAACAGCTTGGCCTCTTGCAGGCTGACTGGCTACATGTAAAACCCAGTATGTCATTTTCACATAGCATTATAAATAGTGCATAATTCAAATTTTTTTATTCAAAATGTTGCTGTACCTGCTGACCGCTGCCCTTTTCTAGTCGGTCTATCATTTCTTCAAATTGCAAAGGAGAGATATCCATTCTTTTCTTCAACTTATTCACAAAGACCTCATCTTCTGAATCCAAGTCATAATCCGGCTGCTCAGCATCCAAACTAAAAGCTGGATGATACAATGAAAGTTACAGTTTTACTACAAAAATGTTTTGTTCTCCAGACACTGCTATTAGAACATGACAGATTCTTCTGAAGACAAAAACAAAATAATTTGAATGCTGTAGCAATGCTACTTAGAAGTTATATCTAGCTTTTTCTTAAAAAAAAAAATAAAAAATAAAAATAATAATAATAATAATAAAATTATGCCTTTAAAATCAGGAATAGAAGTTGATATCTACTTGACCATGCTTTTATTAACCAATGAAAACCTACTAGTGTCGAAGACATCCAGAGGTTTTCAACCTCATTGCTTTCAGTAAAAAACTGTTAGATTGGTCAAACTTCTCAATACTCTCTAGTATTCTACAATTCTACATATTGTACTATTAACTGCAGAAGTTAAGACTCTAGCTTAAATGCATTTTAGAGGTACTCCTATAAAATTATGGACAGACTACATTACAGAGACCTCACACACACTCTCATCAATGATTTTTGTGACCTAAAACTGTCAGACCACACTGGTCCACCAGCATGGTCTACCCAATGTAGCGGGGAATCTTCAAATACAAGTGACATTTTGCAGAACACAAACTGTTCGATTTTCCACAACATCCTATGAAAATGCAGCATTCTGCATCCAGAACAATACCTCCCTAGTTTTCATGCCTCGTGCCTATTGTTTTAGTTTGTAACGGAATACTAACTTCTTCCCAAGTGTGCATATCCCATTGTGAAAATTATGACTTGATTTGAAAAAATAAATAGGTAGACAACAATGAAACTGAAGACCATCACTTCAGCTGTGAGGCTACTAGATAAGGAAAAGAACGAAAAAGTGTACCTTAGTATCAGGATGAAGACTCCTAGCATTAGTGTCTCCCTTTGCCTCTTAGAGCATGCTTAGTGCACCTCTACTCTAGCTTATTACTGAAGCTCAGATGGATACAAAAGTCTAACATTTAGCCAAAGTTATTCATGCATAAGATCTGTTTACATACAACAGATAATACTTCTTAAATTCTGATAATTATACCATGCAACAGAATTCTGCAACAGATTCTATTTTTATAATGTTTTCAAAACTTATTCAAAGTAATGTGGAGCTCACATCAAGGTCCACACCCAAACAGAACAGCTGCCATTTTCCAATAAGAACAGCATCCCAACACATTTGCAAGTCATCAGTGATATCAAAAAACACCTACTTTTAGATCCAGAATACTTCCATCCAGGCTTAGGCAAATACTACTACTACCACTTCTGCTTGGCTTCCCAGTCTGCTCTACTGTCATTTTATCCTGGTTAAGCTTCAGGGAACAGGCATTCTGTTTCTCAACTATGTATTATATATTCTTTTCTTCAAGTAGATTAGTAGCTTTCTGTTCTTCTTAACAAACCTAGATTTTCCTGCAAGCTGTAACTACTGGGTGTTATAGAGAGCAGAAATAGCCCTTTGTGATTGCTAAAATTAAAGTAATAACAGATAGCTGTCCTTCTTGAGTCTATGTCTACTTCCTGATCAAGAATTTAATATACCTCTTCAGTAACAAGTACACATTCTTTTACATGCTGGACAGAATTAATTCTCAAAAGCTAGTCTTGATGCAAGCTCAATAGGCATTTAAGAGTAATCTCTTGAACAACTGGCAAAATAACGTTCTTGGTGTAGACTACAATAAATTACTTTACTTACGCTGTATGTGAATCAGCTGCTTTGGCATTTTAAATTCTCCAGGATATATAGATTCATAGTATGCAATATTACTTTCTGCTTCTGGGACCGGTATAACCATATTATCCCTCTTCTCTCCATATACTTGTTGTGCTGAGATAGCCCGTTGGAGATGATGTTCCTATAAACGAAACAAAAAGACAATGTAAAAATCTGAGAAAATATTTTCAGAGCTCAGACTTTTAACAGTTGAAGCAGATCTATTTCTTTGCAAATGCTCTCATTCCAAATCCCTGAGACTTCTCTGACAGACATAAGAGAGACCAGACATAAGGAATCAATATCACACATTTCATCCAAAACACGCTCCATAAACTGGTAGGTTTTTCCAGTAGGTGGAGCTCTCCCCTCTTACATAAACACACACAGCTTCAGTTACTAAACTTAGTTAAGTTGCATGTTCTTGGCACACCAAGCTACATAAATCCATCCTTACATATTTCTGGGGAGACTTAAGATTGATTAGACATACAGATTGTAACAAGTAGCTGCAGACAGATATTCACTTCAGTATTTTTCCTCTATTTGCTATGACAATTTATTGACAGTGATGCCAGAAAACTAGAAATGAGGCCTATCACTTCCTACTAACAGAAGCAACTATTTTTATCCAGACAAGTGATTCCTGAAGACTTTGTTTATTGCAATGCTTTCCATTATCTTCCTTTTTCCTCTCCTAATCCATCGAAGTTTAATATTAATTATAAACCGACAATGAGAATAATTAACCATTAGAAAACTGCAACTTTTTTCCAAGCTTAAAAGTAAACTACATTTACATCTGTTACTACAGTCTGAGTAACAGATCAGCAATGTTACGAATTCTAATAACTTTGTAATGTTACTATTCAAATGCATTCAATGCTTCCTGTGGTTCTGTCAAGACAGCATGTAGTAGCAGAGATTGTATGGAGCTAACAACAACAAAAGCACAAAACAACATGTGTGCATGTATATGAACGGTTTACCCACAGTATAATACTATATTTTTTGCCTATTAGCAAAGCAGGTTCTGTAAGTTTCTATGCCCAGGCATTTCCTCCCAGGTACTCAGTAAACGACTGCTGAATCACTTGTGGCCATACAGCTATCAGTGGGATGCTATAAAACTGGTTACTGGGATAGTCAAAACAAGAACTACAGCAAAAGGGTGGGTGGAGAGGGTAATTGGTTCCAATTTTGAAGTAAAAACATAATAGTGTTCAACCGTATAATCTTATTACACCTTTGTCAGACCTCAGTTTACCCCTCTTTGGTACAATAAAATCAACTAACATCTTTCATCTAAAATCAGAAAAAAAAACAGTAAAATTATAAAAACGGCTTTACTGTAAACTACAGAACCAGAGTGCAACCTCAAACTGAAGCTTGTTGCAAGAATTCACATGATTTTAGCTTATCTTTTCCTTCAAACAAGCTGCAGGGATTTTTCATGTCTGTCCCCGTTAATCGATTTCTATATGAAGAGACTAATCATGAGAACAAGACATCACACAGTCACAGGCAAAACTCACTGAACTTATTTAGATCCTGTAGCATTTGATAAACATAGCCACATATGTCACATGGGAGATACAGCACCTAAAATGCTTTCTTGGGTATGATTTTTTACCTTTTTTTTTTTTTTTTTAAATCACAAGACACTCTACTAAATAACAGAAAATAAGCAGAAAACGCAACCTCCCCACACCCCAAGTTCTCATTTATTCGGACAGAAATTAGTAACAGCAAATTTGCACCTAGCTTCAACAACTCAGCTGGTGGCTCAGCCCCTCTCTGTCCCCTGATAATATATATAATCAGATGTGATTGGTAACTCCGGGAGCACTCGTTTTTAAACATGAAAGCATGTTAAAAAAACTACAGTTAACTAACCTACTACAGCTTCCAGTTTCTATTCTGTAGTCATTCTCCACTGTGATTGCACAGCTGATTACTCCCACTCAAATGCAACGCTTCATTCATCTGAAACTGGAGCCTTCTATTTAAAAATGCAGTGGTTTCCTCAATTTGCCAGAATGATTTGGTGTTCTAAATCCTGATTTCTATAACAGGCTGGCTGCCCTTGATGTTTGGTTGGTTTATTATGTAGGTGCTGTAGCCCAAGTCATTCCTGAAAATACCAACAGGTGTTTAAAGACCTCTTCAGAAATTCAAGAAACCCTTTCACTTCAATCATCCCTTTCCACGTAGTTTTCCAATCAAATATACTTCAGTTATACAAATATACAGTTCACAAATATACAACAGTTATCTGCAAGTTGCTGTTCACTGCATAACAGAGCAGTATCAAAGAGCCTTTTAAAAGTCAAGTGCAACTATCCACTAGTCCCCTGGCCTGCCACAGGAAGAAGTTAGACTGGATTAACCAGGTTGTGTTCTTGAAAAACTCTTACTGTTGTTCACAGAGAGATTAGTATCTTCCAGGTGATTACTGGGGCCAAATACATTACATTATCCATATTCCTCCGGGAACCGCAGTTAAGCTAGCTGGTTTGAAATCCTCTAGCTCCCCACCCTTTCAGCAGGTCTTACAGAAGCATGGTTGCGGTGCCTTTTCCCTTCTCCTCTGGAACATCATCTATCCTTCAGAAGTTCCCAAATACCTGTGAAATTATTTCAAACTGTTTCTTTGAGTTCCTACCATGAATTTTAGGTGGCTTAATCATGCTCAAAGGCTATAGTTGTCATGCTAGAAGGAAAATCGGGGAACAGCTAGCTGCCACCACAAGGTGCAGCATAGTGCCCCTTGCTGTCATTCTCAGATTTATCACTGCCTCATGCCAGACTGATCCGACGACAGTTTAGGGAACCAAACTGACAAAACCAGCTATCACCTGTTATTCCCCCAAAAGTAATCAGTGTTCTCATAAATCAGCTCCCTCAACTGCCAGGGGCGGGGAGAGAGGAAGAAGGGAGAAAGGTGGTCCCCTCTGGCAGCAGCTAGCCATCAAAGTGGCCCAGCTGCATTGTTAAAATTCCTCCTTTTTTAGAAATGAATACTGAGGGCAAGAAAAAAATAAGACTTATGAAAGGCTCTGTCACAAACATTTTTAACCATCTCAGCATCAAGTACAATCAAGAAGTCTTCCTCTTACTACAAGTACTTATAGAATATTCTCTTCTTATCCTGCACACTCACTGCTAGTTGCATACCATCTTGTTCCTCCTCTCTCTTTTTTTTGAGGTAAAGCTTTCACTTTCATGTAAATATTATTTGTTCATGTATTATTTGTTCCAACTCACCAGTTTCCATGCATCCGGATTTTTGTGCCTAGTTATCCTTCTTATTGAAGCTACATCAGAATAGACTGCAGTTGTCTTACTAAAACTTGGTCAGAACTCCTGAAGAACACTTTCTACTATTTCTCCTTTATAGAAACTTACACCCACAGATGTAGTTGATTCTCACTGAAACTGCCTTCCACTTTCACATGAACTATGCTCAGCCCATGAGGCTCATACCCAAAAAAGCTCCCCTCTTAGCTACTTTCTCTGCCTGACATAAAAGGCTATCAGTAGTACAACCTTAGGAGCTGCCATGCTGCGATGCTAATTTGATCCACGACTTTCAATGTACATTGGTACTGTTCCTCAAATTTCATTCCTTCTACCTTGTGCCGACACTGATGCTCCCCCAAATTTGTGTTTAAGCCTATTCAAAGAGTTCATCCAAAAGTAAAATATCTGCTTGCTTACCCTGCCTCCCCCCAGTTAACCTTCCATCAGGTTACTTTCCTACATCATCGTGAGGTCAGACAATCCCAGGATGGAAGGGCTGCAGCAGGAGCACTCAGCCCAGAGCCGTGCCTGACGAAGAGCGCAGCTTCATCGCTTTTTGCAACACCCAGCCATTGACATGAAACTACACCTTACCCAGAAAGGGCAGTTAAAATTCCAGCACTACTCCTTGTATTTCAGATTACTCTGCTAGTTGTTTAAACAAGCAAAAGCTCAAATACTTTCCTCCTTTTTCCTCTCCTTTCCTCCAGTTTTCTCTAATTTGAGGGTCTACAGGAGAAGCCCACTGAAACAGCAACCCTTCTTCTGCCTGGCCAGAATGTAGCAAGGTATGATGTGCTTAAGAAATCTCCTAACCAAAATACAGATTAAACACAACCCTTTATTCTGTATTCTTCCTCTCTATTAATTCTTAAGATACAAGGTCTGCCACTTGCATCCATTTTATTGTATCACTACTGCCACGTGTATTCCAAAAGATCAAACAGTGAGAAGATGATCTAAAGCAAGAAGGCAGTAACAAGGGCACTAGGGAAAGCAGGATTACAGCAGAGCAGCTCTCACTGCAGCCTCGTGGAACAGCTGAGCACACAAATTGCAACTTTTGTTCCGTTTTGATTTGAGGAGGAACAAGACCTCTCTCAGATAATGCAGGAATTCAGGTGTAGTTCTTCAAAACTAGTTCAGTACTTGCTCTAGTTGCATTTCTAGCACGCTACATAAAAGCCATATATGCCCTATGTGCATATGCACATAGTGTGCATAGCTTTGTATATTATAATAATTAAAATGCAGAAGACAGCATACTGTAATTCTGGTTCAGCCTGACTACAAGTAGGCACTCTTGTCTGCAGGCAGACGTATGCTAAGTGAAAGCGGGCAGTATTTGTTTCCTTTCTCCCTTTGGTAACACTCAGTGCGTTTTCAGCAACAAGACTGTTGGATTCCCAGTTAGTTTCTGGCACTGACAGAGCACCAAGATTACTTTGACAGAGTACTTAGTCTGCAACACACCTTGGAGACTATAACATAAAGTAAGATAACCACAACACAAAGCACTTAGAATAAGTAAATAAAAACCCTAAGTGACATAATCCTGTCATTAACAGCTGAACAAACCAAATGGACAGAACACGTAGCAGTGTTTATCTTGTTACTGCAGTAGCAGAGTGCAGCTTATTAAAAACGAAAGGAACTATCCACAATTTTGGAATTTGCATGTTTCTTCAAATACATCACTCCAGAGCTCTTAAAGAAATAACAATTTAAAGTAGTGGGGTAAGCCACATACAGCAAATGGAAGAAGTTTTTAGAAGTATTATTCTTATAAAAAGGACTCAGGAGTGAGTTCAAGTCTGTGCTGCTCATAATGACACCTCTGCATCCAAAATACAAAACCACCTAGGAGGACTCTATAGTTGATTCTCTCCCTACCGGCAGTCAGGTCAAACCACAGCCTGCTCACAGATCTCCATGGACCTGCTGATTTGCATCAGAATGTCTCGGGAGAATGCTTCACATCCACCCCTCCCAACAGAAGCGCTTTCCAAAGTTACTGTGTCACAGCTCACTGCAATGTCTGAGGTACAAGAGCTACAAAGGACACCAGTGTCAACAGGCCGTTGTCAAGAAGCATGAGGTTCACAACGGTTGCACTAAAACAGAGACACAATTGAGACAAACTTGAGGACACACAAACTCACAGACCCGAAGTTTTTTAATGCACTTTTTAACTTCTAGCAACTTGCAGTCCAAAATTCTTTTAGAAAAAACTAAGCACACAAGAAAAAAAAAACAACAAAATTGGAGCTCATCTTAAACACAAACACATTATAATCAAGACAAAAAAAAAATTAAGATGAAAAGAAAACATTAGGAAACAGAAAATCAGAAGCTGTAGAGTTCATTAGAGAACTCTACAGTTCCTAGAGCACAAGTCTTATGGGGAGCGGCTGAGGGAGCTGGGGTTGTTTGGCCTGGAGAAGAGGAGGCTCAGGGGAGACCTTACTGCTCTCTACAGGTACCTCAAAGGAGGCTGTAGAGGGGTAGGGGTTGGTCTCTTCTCCCAAGCCACAAGCAATAGGACAAGAGGAAACAGCCTCAAGTTGCGCCAGGGGAGGTTTAGGTTGGACATTAGGAAAAAATTCTCCACTAAAAGGGTTGTGAGGCATTGGAACAGGCTGCCCAGGGAAGTGGTTGAGTCACCATCCCTGGAGGGGTTCAGAAGACGTGTAGGTGTGGTGCTTAGGGACATGGTTTAGCGGTAGACTTGGCAATGCTAGCTTAACGGTTGGACTTGATGATCTCACAGGTCTTTTCCTGCTTAAGTGATTCTATGATTATGTCATCTGAGAGTTGATGAACTGGTGCAAGAGCAACCTGATTCCAGGCTATAAAGTAAACTTGGCTGCTAAGGTCACAGGGACAATACTGTTCCCACACCTAGGTTATCTCATGTCCTCATAGCAAGGTTTACTGCTGCAAGGACAGTGTAGTACAGCACAGCGAAGTTGCTGTGAGACCCAGCCAAGACCATTCCAACTCATCCTGTAACATGTGGTAGGGACTACCGAAGCACTTCTGTGTCCTCCCGCATGCAAGTCGCACCCTAGTCTCCCCCTCTCCTCGGCTCGGGGAGCTATGGGGTATACATGCTGTCTCTCAGCCTTATGTGGATCTCAGTAACCTGCATGGCCAGGGAAGATGGCCTCTTTTGGAAGACTGATTGTCAATCTACTCTGAAGGAAATTCATCTGTAGGTTCAACCCAATAATCTGTTCACAAAGGAGACAGAAAGGAGTAAAACAAACAAACTCTTCGCTCTCTTAACCTTCTCTTCCTGTTACCAGCTCTTTGTTGTTCTGCAACCTACTAAACAGACAGTAATTTAAATCCAAGATTGGGAGGAGCATGGAGAGGGATCTCAGATAACTGCATGCAAAAAAATGAAGATAATCTGTTTTGCCTTATACCACCCCTTACTACCTCACATCATTACTTGGCCCTCCCTAGGGCCAGCTCAGGCACTGTGATGCCTGAGCATCATCTGTGGGACTCTGGAGGCAAGCCTATCTGCCGCTGCAATAGGAAGGGCCTACCCAGGGACCGACAAGCACCAGCAATGCTACCAGCAATGCTGCAAGCAAAGGTACAGAATACACAGCCAGAACGGGTTAGCCATCTTGGATCAATGTAAACTGTTCAGAGATAAGCCAAGTTTCCTCGGCATTTCTCTAATCTTTAGGACAGCAAGTAGCCATAGTGGCTTCCAGTATGACTGAAAGCAAAAGTGCCCAGTTCTTCACAAACAATGGCCTTCACAGCTTCTTACAGAAAGGATATCACACACTTTCCCCTTTACCTCACACGCATATCCAGTCACACGTTAAAACATGCAGAACAGCAATGACATTCTAAGAAGTTTGTTACAGCATCTGTTTCCAAATAACTGCTGTTGAAGAGCTCCAAACCTACCCTCGTGATCTTGGCCTCACAGACCGCAAACTGCAACTCCTGCATACCTTTAATAATGGCAATGCAGTAGTTATTGGGCAAGCAGATAAGGAGCTTCTACCCTCTTGACCCCAGGTACACGAATATCGTATAACATGTTGGCAATAGTTTAAATTTGGCTACAACAAGCACACATGATCAAAATGGGACAAGGGCTGTGGGTCAACAAAGCAGCATTACGTGGTTCCTTGCTCTCCCTCCCTGTGATGGGTCCCGAAGAAGACAGTAGATTTAAAAAAAAAAACAAAGTCTGGTCCACAAACAACCGTAAGCCATCTTTCTTCTATGGGAACTTGTATATATAGACATAGGGTAAACAACTCCTCACATCAATTTAAGCTGCCCAAAGATTCACCCAAACCACATGGCCGTAGGCCTTCCCTTCTCAGGCAACCAAGGCCTCTCAATGCCCTGAATCACTCTGTGCAGTAGAGAAATTTGTTCTCTTGTAATTATGGCAGAGCATAAAACTGTCCCTTCGTATTCCAGACATGGTGAAAAACTATGGAGATCACTTCTCTTAATCAACTGATGTCAGTCTCATGAGTAGTCAATTAAGAAAGATTCCACTGTAATTACTATAATAATTAGATCTCTGCTACAAATCCTAATTTAAAACAGCTGCCTAGGAACAGCAGTTGCTCAGTGAAAATGTAATCTAATTGTACTTTTAAAAAATATGCATTTTTGTAATTAACAGACTATCAAGAAACCTTGCTAATTATTAGTCTTTTTTATCTGGAACACTGGTTAAAAATGAGGTCAGCCACACAGTCTTGAGCATCTTAGTCGACTGCTTTCCTGATGTTCAAATCAGTTACTTCCAGGAGTACACAAGGAGTCTGCCTCTGTCTTGGAAAACATCTTATTCCCATATCTGTGGGCTTCCAGCAGCAAATTGCTTACATATTCTGGGAAATTTTCATGGGCTGTGTTTGTTCATTGAATGGTGGTACGGGGGTGGAACACACAGGGCATTTGATCCACAAGTCTAACATTATTACTAGAGATCATAACAATGCTTAAAGAAACAGATCTGCTGTCCTGTTACCAGAAGACTGAATAAAGATTAGTTTCATATTCCAAATTAGTGCGGAAAAACAGACAATCAGAGACAAAGAGACAAGTGAGATTGGCTCAAAGCATGCTACAGAGGATAACATACACGACACAGGAATCCTGGGAACTGGGAAATCTCCAGTATTTATGCATTCATTACACAGTACAGCTCACAAACTGAATCTACATCTCAGTATTCCCAGGCACAGATCCTCTTCAGACTACTTAAAAAGACTGAAGTGACTTAGCGGCTTGTCTAATCACCACCACACTACATCCACTCATAACCATAAGGCTCAACATCAGTCAACATCAGGTTGAACTGTTTTGTTTAGAAATTAGCAACAGCTCAATACTAGCAGGAGCTATCCCAGTTCCTTAGTGTCGCTAACAGCCATGAGAATTCCCCATCCTTTCCTTTGTATTCACTTCAGGCTGTCATACAACTCCTCAGCCTATTCAGCCCAGAAACCCATGGAGGAGGAGGGGAGTTATTCTTAGGTGAGTCTTCTGCTTGTGCCTGAGCTAAATCGGTTCAGAGGTAATGTAAAGACCATGGCAAGCTCTAGAAACAAGGCGGAACTGCCTCTTTTCAGCAGCAAGGCAGCTAAGCCAGCTCAGCCCACCTCCTGCCACACAGCCCCGTTTCACAAGATTCCAGGCTCAACTGCAAACCTGCTGGAGCCCACTTCCTTAGCACGGCTCGCTGCTCCAGCTGTAGAGCTGTCATCTGTGAGACCGTAATGCACAGCCATCTCAGTGATCCACGTTAAACAGAACCCAAAGTGAAGGATTCTAAAGGACACGTGACGATGCTTTTAGTGTATATCACTTAAGCAGTCCGGGGCATCACCTCCACTGCTCAAATCAGACTATACCAGAAAACAAACGTTTGCTACGCTTTACAAAGGCACAGCTTTCAGGATACAGTCTACATGGGAATGAGAAAACCCCTTAAAATTCAGCCTTTCATTATCAGAGATTCCAGCCATAAAGCCATTTCAGAGAGACTGAATAGATCTTTATGGCAAAAATATTTTCCTCTTGTATGGGGAAAATGGAAGTGGAACTTCAAGATCTTTTCATCAGTTGACTCATAAGAAAACTGTCTCAAGTTCCCAAGCTAAAATAAATAAATAAAAAATGCAGCAATCTTTTTGCTTGCTTCAACATTCCTGTGTGTCAGCAGTCCTACCTCACAACTCAAAAGCCTCATGTGAACAACAAGTGACATGGTAGCCCAACTTCACAGGAAACAAGCTTCTGTTCTGTTTCGCTACTCCTCTGAATACTAACATGCACACCCACACAAGGTTGCCTTCCCATACAGACAGGGTGCCGTGACTATTCCAATTACACGTCATAGTAAAGCACTGTACACAAACCATGTGGATTTATAACCTACCCTGAACCTACATTCAGGTAGGTAACAGGACTCGAAAAGAAGTCAGCTAAGTTGGGTGAACTTTCACACTACATCTCTCTCAAAAGTTTTCTATGCCAGCTATGGGGGAAAAATATCAACTTCTTCCACGGGAACTGCTGCTCAGACCAAGTCTTCAAATGTCCCTCATTAAACCAACCCCTTTTCCTCTGCAGTTAAGGTGGACCTCAAACCTGACCCGTTAATCAACTCGACAGCAGTACAGAAACAAGGCACTGAAAAATACCAGGCACGGGAATAAACCCATAACATATAGTTTGAGGAGTGCCTATATCTTTCCATTATTAGCTTACTGAAGGTTTAAAGACCATTCCCTTCCACAAGCCAAACCACATAAACTGTAGGATCAGCAGCTTCCCAGATCCACATCTGCTCAAAGATTTAGACTTTTCCTTCAGAATAAGAACAGAATTTGGTTTCTTTTGTTAAAAAGCATTAACAACAAACCCTGAAAATAATATCCAGGACTACTGTGTTTCCGTCGGCATTTCCAATAATAAGACTCTAAAACTTAACGTTCTCTGGAGCTCTCTAAACATCAAATCATACAGGTATAGCCAAGGACTTCAAAAAACAACTGCCCAACCCGTGGTTGACTGGGCTAGTCTAAATCATAGGCACTACTAGTAAACAAATTCTTCAACGAATGCTGGAGTTTTGGTAACTAACTGCAAGACAAGACTGCATTTTATCAGAGAGCCACTTTGCCTAACACACTGTCTCAAAAGGAGCCCATGGGCATCCCTAGTGAAGTCTGTAAGAACAGGGCAAAAACCAGCCATACTTTCACACTCACACTCCCTGAGCCACATCCTATCAGAAGCTGGGAGCTCAAGACACGTTTTAGTCTTTATGTTTAGTATTGAAAGGTTTCTTCCATGAACTTTCAGTACACTGTGCATTATCTAACTCTAATGCTAAAGAGGCTTGACATATACCCAACAGGTATGCAACCTCATTTTTGGTTGGGAGAAAACAAGCAAGTAAAAATAAAAATAAAAATAAAAATAAAAATAAAAATAAAAATAAAAATAAAAATAAAAATAAAAATAAAAATAAAAATAAAAATAAAAATAAAAATAAAAATAAAAATGGTGACTGAACCATGGGGTTTACACAGGGATCTGTAACACAACTACAACAGCTGTACCTTCCTTAAGACTGCCTCATGTTTACAACAATCTTGTCAGGTTTAACTACCTCTTCTGTAAAGTACAGTTTCATTACCTCAAGAAGTCATTCACATTTAAGTAGTAACACAATTTGATTGATATTTACACTGAGTATTTTACAGTATTCAAGTTACGTGGGGACAGCAAAACATCAAAAACATCATCAAGAAAACAGAGCATCAACATTTGTGTGAATTTGTTTGTTCAATAGTTAGGGCTCAGCATCTCGTGTCAGACAATCAAGTAAAAAGAAGTTTGCTTTAACAACCTAAAAAGACCAAGCACTTTTTAAGAACAGTCACAGACACACTCCATATAAAAAGCTCATCTTTGACAGTCCAATAAAAAAAATTTCAAACTGAAGAAGCTTCCAGAACATCTCGAACTATCAACCTCATTTTTATTTCAAAAATAAACAAATAAACCTGTAGCACTACTCATTTCCGTCCTACAGGGAAGAAAGCCCACAGAAAAAACACAAGGCGAATCATACTACTGACTAAAACACAGCCAGTCACAAATGCACTTTTGTAGATTCCACAGCATCTACTTTTTAAGTGCTTTCTTCCTCTGTTTAAGACCTGACAAAACAGTGGAAAGCAACTATCATATAGGGATGAGCTGAAACATGGGCTGCACAAATATGCACGGACTGCCAAAAAGTATACCTACCCATACCCCTTCAGTAACTGTCAGTGATATCAAAGTTCCCATCTCACATTCCCCCAAATCATAACTTTTGTTACAAGAAAAAAATGCACTGTACAGTTCGTAACTTTTAGTAGGAGAACGAGGGTTTTCATGTACCGAGAAAGCAAAACTATCAATATCAACATCGTTGCTGATATTTGGGAAAACTAAAGTAAACCCCCTAAAAAGTAAAAATGCTAGAAAAGAGATGCTCAGAGTTACACCGCATAAGGCACGCAGTAAAGAAGAAAGCTGCCTAGCAATGAGTACACAACAATCACCCTCATCGGCTAAATTTTGTCAAAACATGACTATGAAAATGCAAGTAAAACCTATCAGTGCTTTTCTACTAAACCTTTATTAGCTTCTGTATTCACAACACCCCGCAGACCAGAATTTCAGGTCTGATGCCACAAAGGTGGAAAAGTGCTTCTTCAATAGTGACAATGACAGGTGCACCGCCGAATAACTTAAAATAGACTTCCCGAAGATTACACCACTGTGATGAGCTTATCTATGTACTTCCTGCTGCAGATGTCAGTCTTCAGTTTGCAAATCTACAGATTTAGACACTTTCTTGGCTTAGAATGAACAGAGCTACATTTGAATGCTCAAAGATGCTACCTACAGCAGAAACCTGTGTTAGGCAGAAAGGCTCAGACAAAATATAAACTTACATGTTTCCTGACCAGTACAAATGCTTTTCGAAAGATAGTGCTACATGCAGTATGAGTCAGATGCCAAATCATTATTCTTTATAGGTCAGCTATTCTTAGTGGCTTGTAATCTCCAAGTTTATTTAGATTGCCTTTAAAACCACAAGACAGACTAGCATTCCAATTTCATGGCCTTTTATGTGCAATTATGATCAAACTTGTTTTTAAGTCTGATATAAACACTGAGCAACAGAGACAGGTGAAAGGCTGTAAAGTCTTACGGAGGTGAGGAGGGAAAACGGAAGAACAGAGGGTGAATGGGGAAGGCTTACTGTAAGGACAAGCACTTCCCTAATGCTCATAAGCTCAATGCATTATAACTGTCATGGTTATTCCTTCTGTGTACACAGTGAAACAAATGTCTGACCGGGACAAAATACGACTACTGAATGTGATTTACAAGCAGACAGCATCAATAAATCCAGGCCGTGCTGTCAATGTCAGCCCAGACAGACGTTTGCTGCCTTTTTCAAATGTGAAGTGGTATTTCAACACCTTTCACTTATCCAGCATTCAGATCAGTTTATGACCTTCATTTACTAAAGACATCCAAAAAAAAAAAAACCAAACCCAAAACAAATGCCACACCCTTCTGGTATTCCTTAGATCTATTGAATTAGCAAAAGCCCGTACGAACAGCACAAATTAAGTACCTGCGATCTCTCAAGGAACAGACAGATGTTATCTTCTCCACCTCTCAAAGGCAGAAGAGTTGAACCCAATAGTGACACTCATAATCCACCCCGAACAAACCGTATCACAGGTCTGTGGAACACAACACAAAGCTACTTGTTTCTCCACCAAGTGTGCAGTCGCAGACTGCTCTGATTCTTTATGGGTAACTCCTGGTGACCGGGAAATAAAGTTAGTGGTATGAATATCCATGCTTTTATATATAAAATTATATTATATTGAACTGTTATAAGCATTTTAGAAACTTTATGCCATTCCCAAATACTGAGTCCAAGAATATACTCCATGTATCAGCAGAGAACCCCACTTATGAAACCTAAAACAAGACCCTGTTACACTAGCCATCTTACCCCTCCCTCTTACCACCTATAGCCACATAAACTACCAAAGGTTGCAAGTAAGATTTTGTACTCTGCATCAATTCATCAAGTCCCTTCTGTGCAAGGAGTATTTTAGCTCTATTACCATTAACATGTGCTAAATAATCTTTTATAAATACACTTCATGGCTTGAAAACCATCAACCTGACACTGCATACATTTTTAGAGAGCAAAAATAAGAGCTGCCTTTAAATTACCAATTGCAGTCCTGGTTTCATACTGCTTACTACATTCAATGATCATTCTCCGCAGCTCCTGCATTTTCCCCCACACTAACAATAAAGGACCAAATATTAACTGCTCAACAGAAAGGAAAGACAACGTTATAATGCAAGGTGAAAAAAATCAACCTAGGCATAAAGGTAAAACGTGTTGTTAAGAAGAAATTCTAACCGAAGTAACAAAGTATTTGCCACAGTTTGCTATTACAAAAGTCTCTGCAGTATTTAGGACCACACTTAAGCCCCAACATCATGGTGGGGAATCTGTTTCCTTTAGGTTTATCAACCAGATATCACTGAAATATGGAAAGAAAAATCTTCGACACTAATACTTCAGAGCACTTTATAACAATAGCTTGAAGATACCTAGAAGGTTTTTCAATCCTTTTTCATTTGCACCTTTGTGTATTTCTGACAGCACACTGGTACCAATACCTACTTGAGGTTCTCAGATACACAGCATGGTGTGGCCTTTTCCTTAACTATGTGTTTTATTCCTTTCCATACTGATAAGTTAAAGGGAACTACCCTATGAAGAACCATTAGCTACCCACAAGGCAACATGTTCCCGCTTCTTCCATCTATTCAGTATTATGATAAAGATTTGACCTAGTTAAGTCAGTTCAGCAGCAATAAGCCAAAGTAAGATGATGTTCTCTCCATCCCTGCAAGTGATATTGCTGCCAAAAGCTGGCTTAGGACCTCAGATTCCAATGCCACCTGTGCAGACAGTGCCATCTGCTAAAGTGGTGGCTTGACTTCTTTTGAATCCTCAGCAATGCGTACTGTCTGGCTTTCTCAGCTAATTTGAATGGGTCATTTACATTTATCAAGTGCAAAAGAGTGAAGAATTGAAACAATCCAGAGCATACACCTCAGCGTGCACGACCATCTGAAGAGAAATGACACCAGAGCCCAACACATACATGCACACTGGCTCTATAATGGGAGGAGAAACCACAAGAACAAGACAGACATTCCTTATAACACAGAAGTGAACTGCACATACACTCCCAATCACACTGCAAAACATTCTTGGATAAGAGACTATCTCCAGATCTAGCAACTTCTATTGCTGTATCTTCCCCTTCCTTATTAACTAAAAAAATGTTTCTTATCCAGAGTTCTCTTGAGCACAGGTCAAGTATGAAGTCAAACTTAGATTGCTGAGAGACAGAATGATGATATTCATTAGAAGACTAAGCTTGGAAGACATTTGATTTATTTTTCCAGAAAATTGTAGCAGAGAAATTACAACTTAATACAAGCCAAAAATAAAATGGCAGATACCTTGCCTCTGATTTTTCAAGTTACAGAGTTATATCAGCTGCTGGATACAACATTTACAAATAACCAGGGACATTCACCTGCCAAAGTGAATTGACAACAGACAAGCTGAGGGCTTTTTTTTTTTTTTCCCCCCCCCGGTAGGCTCTTATTTCCCAGTGGGAATATCCATGGATGTTTCTCCTATTGCTTCCAGATGGCTTGGGAACTTCATACTATCCTGTCATACAACAAGAAAACTGTTATCTTCCCACTAGACTCATTATGCCACATACCTATGAAGTTAATACTCAGAAAATTAAAGCTAGTCAATAATTTGTGGTACACTTTTCTCAGTAACATAAGCTTATTATGAGCCCTTCAGAGCTACTCTTTCCTCAGCAGCTTCTCCAGATTTTCTAATCAAGGCCAAGGGTCTCTCTCTATTTCTAGGACCCATTTATTTCTATAGCCCAAACTTCAACTACCTAAAAGCTGGGCAAAGCGCCCAAATGAAGACTAAGTTTAAAAACTACCATATACCAGCTCAAGGTCTTTCTGCAATGAGAATATAGATGCCATGGAAAACCAGGACAGATGTAAGGGTTAATGTTGATTTATGCGACAACTTCTGCCAATAAAGCCTTGAGGGTCACCAAAAACTCACTGCTTTGTGTTCCAACCCAAGACATACCAACTTCGTTTTTAATACTTAGCTACCATTAAGGAAACTTCTAAACATCTTCCCAAGACAAGACTCCTCAAGAAAATACTTCTCCAGAGGACAGCTGACAGAATAAACCCGCAAAAGAAAGTTCTGTTAATCATTCTATCCCATAGCTCTGTTAGAGCTTTCACAATGTTCCACTAATTCACCCCCACAAACATTTTTTTCCTCACTGAACAAGCCTTACATTACTGGCACCAAAAAAAAAAAAAAA
>VXAA01003238.1:18107-43493 GCA_013399115.1 Anseranas semipalmata
GGCGGGGGCGAGGGCCCCGCGCCCCAGCGCCCGCTGGATGCCCCCCGCCAGCGTCTCGAAGGCCAGCTCCACGTTGAGGTTGGTGCGGGCCGAGGTCTCCACGAAGGCCATGCCCAGGGAGGCCGCCAGGCTCCCGGCCTCCTCCGCCGACACGGCTCNNNGCTCGGCCGCCAGGTCGCTCTTGTGGCCCACCAGGACGAAGGCGGCGGCGCGGTCCCCGGAGGCTTCGCGGTACCACTCGGGGACGCGCTCGAAGGACGCCCGGTTGGTGAGGTCGAACACCAGCAGCACGCCCGCCGCGCTCCGGTAGAAGGACCTGGTGATGGACCTGGGCACACCGGGGATGGGGGCTGGGGAGCACCCCCTGTGCCTGCACTGGGTAGAATGAGGGGGACCCCCCCCACGCAGCCCCCCAAAAGGTCCCGGGGATGGGGCAGAGCGGGAGCCCCTGCTGCACCCAGCCCTTCGCGGCCCATTTGAGCCTCCTTTGCGCCACGTCTGCGGGCGGATGCAATCAGGGAGGCGATCACCCAGCCCCTGCCCCAACCCCGGCGCGCTCGGCTGCCCCCCGAAACCAGCTCTGGCTTTGCTGCAAGCTCAGCGAGGAGATGCAACGGCCCCTAAAAGCGTCGCCGTTGCAGCGAGCCCTCGCTGCCCGGCCCCATCCACCCCTGGCCTTTCCCAACCGGGGACTTTGCACCCGCTGCAGCCTCCTCGGGTGAGACCCGAAGAGGCACCGAGCCGGAGGGACGGGGACGCGCCTCTCGGAGGGGTCTGGTGGGGATCAAGGGGGTGGAGCGGCCCCAGGATCCGTCCCTGGGTGCATTTTTGGGGGGAATGCATCCGATTGCACCGGGGTGCTCCCTGCCTGGTGCACCCCGGGGCGGGGGCGAGCCAGCTGGGTGCTGCAGTTCCTGCTTGGGGGCTGTGTCCCCGTCCCAGTCCCTGTCCCCACCTCACCTGAACCTCTCCTGGCCGGCCGTGTCCCAGATCTGCAGCTTGGCCTTGCCGGCGGGCGGCAGCGGGACGGTGCGGCTGTAAAAGTCCACGCCGACGGTGGGGCAGGGCACAGCCCCCCCCGGTCCCTCCGCGTAGCAGCGCAGCAGCGACGACTTCCCCACGGCCGCGTCCCCCAGCACGATGACACGGAACTGGTAGTGGCCCCCAGGGTCAGGGACATGGGGGGGCACGGGAGGAGCCGCTGTCATCCCCATGCCGGCTGCTGGGCTGGGTGAGAACAGACTCATTGGCCCCAGGCTGGCCGGATCCTGGCCCTGCAGGGCTTTGCTGTGCTGGTGGGACCGCGGCCAGGTCTCCACCCTTGTCCCCACCCCGCAGCGTTGTCCCTGGGGCAGGGACGGATCTGTCCTTGCACCCACCCGGGCGGACAAACAAAGCACCCGGGGAGGAGGGAGAAGCTGCTGGCCCCGTCCTCGCCGCCCGCAGCCCAAGAGTCGCAGCGGTGGGGAGATGTTTGCTCCCTGCGGCCATCCTTGTCACCTGCCGGCTCTGTGCCGCCGCCTGGGTTTGGTGGCAAAGGTGCTGCCACCGAAAACAGCCCAGAGCTGGAGGGGGCTGCGGGGCAGGGGGTCACAGTGTGCCACGGGACCCTCGGGTCCCCCCAGGGAGAGATGGGACAAGGGCCACAGGCACCTGCTGTGCCCCCCCAGACCAAGGTGCTCCCTGCAAACAGCTCACTCGGACACTGCACCCTGCACAGGGACACCGCTGTCACCCTCCCTCTCCTGCTGCTGGCTGTTCAGGGACAGGGAATAACGGTAACAGCTCCGCTTTCATCCCCAAATTGCTTTCCACACTGAGAAAATGGTCAGCTGGAGGCACCAGGGCTTCAGCAGCAGCTTCTAGTGGCACCTTTGTGAGGCAGCTCCCCTCCTATGGCACGTACAGCAGCTCCTTCAGGAACAAGCCCACGGTGTCACAGCCCACATCAGGGCAGTGTCACCCACCTGGCTGCCTCCTCACACGGCTTTCCTGCGCGCCCAGTGCCACCAGGGGAAGGCTCAAGCTGCGTGAAGGGAAAGCAAAGACCAACTCCCACTAACCCTGTGCAAAGGGCTGCCACCATCTATACCTGGATGTGTTTTGAGGAGCACTGACTTGTGTTCCCAGCCCCAGCTTAGAGCCAGGTAAGGGCACGCTGCAGGACGGGGCAGGCAGCACTCATCACAGACCCCAGACACGAACACAGGAGGAACAGCAAGAGTTTCAAGTGATTGCATTTATTCACCCCTCCCCGTGTTTCATACATTTTCAAATATTCATATATTTTAAGTATTTCAAATATTCCAGATCCTCCCCCAAAGCTCTTTTTCTGAGAAAGCTCCATGGAAGGGATCATTCTTCCACACTGAGCATTTCAATGGAAGCTTTAGCGGCACCCAGAGTCCAAGGGGTTACCACTTCCCGTGGTGCTGAACGACTGGTGCACATCAGCAGCTTTCCCAGCTGGGGGAGCTCACAGCTCGCAAAGGAGCCAGGCTCAGGCTACGCAGAACTACCGCTTCTTCAGGACTGGAAGAGACTGAAGTCTTGGACAGCACAGTGCTGAAAGCCTCACGCAGATCCATGTTCCGCTTACACCTAAGGAGGAAGAAAAACGTGGTCTGAATGAAGTGCAGTCTGATGCAACGCGCAGTGATTTTAGTTCATGCTGGAGCCTGGCCTCAGCCCCATATCCGCAGGATTCATCCAGCAGTCTCCAAAGGAAGGAGTCATCACTGACCAGGCTGTGCTCAGAGGAATGGTGGGGAACAGCTGATCCCACTATAACTTGGCCCTACAGGTATCAGACTGTCCAATTACAGACCTTACTAATGAATTTGATCATTCCCACCTGCAAAGCCCCAGCAGGCTGCCAAGTCCAGTGGAAGGGTTAGCCATTTCCAGGACAGGCAGGCAGGCAAATTGTTCTGCCCCTTGTCAAGCACTGGCAAGATCCTGCTCATAAGAACACCAAACATCTGGTAATTACTCACAAAGGACACTTACATGCTCCACTTTGGTTTCCTCATGATTTAGGTCTTAAGGAAAGCAAACCGATTCACTTCACGTCGGAGGGGGCTCACAAGCTCTCAGCCTTTTCCACTAAGCAAGTCATTCCTGAAAAAGACAACAGAGCCCCAGGTAGGTATCTGAAGTTGAGGGGCCCCTGTGTGCCAAGAATCAATGGATCAAATCCAGCCCAAGAAAACACCAGTCCACAAACCCTCACTGCATCTCTGGTCCCTATGCCAGACACATTTACTCATTCTCCTGACTGGCAGGTTTCACTCCCACCCCAGCCCCTACCAGAGGAATAAGCTCACACAGATTGTCTTCAAACTGGCCCCTCTCAGAGCAGGACCATACCAGCAAAAAGGCCAAGACCAGTCTGAATTTTACTTTTCCTCCTGTTTCGACCACAAGATCGGTATTCAGATCTGATGGGAAAGGGATCCGGAGGAACAGGCTGCAGAGCTCTGACAAGGGCACATGCTCTCACCTTGCGTCCATCCTGGCAGGCAGATCATCAGCTGAGCAAGCTTCGAAACATCAAGGAACCCTGGAACACATTGCAACAACACCCCCAAAGTCAGCAAAAGGTTGCAGACACTTGTTCTTCACGCGTATGTACCACCTGACCCAGAAACCACCAAAGCCCTTATGGAAGGGGGAAGCACCCTAGCTAAATGCCTGAACACATATAGGAGGGGCGAGTGACAGCAACAGGCAGAAGAGGCCCGGCAGTCAAAGACCTTCCTGTTGCTCTTGCATGTTGTTGGAGACCTGTAGCTATTTCAGAGCCACAGCTCTTGGATTAACATGCAGAGGAGGTCACCACCGACCTGTTATGGCAAAGCCTGTTACGGCTGGAGACAGAAGCAGCAGATGCATCAAAAGCAAAGTGATCTACTGGCTTTGGATCAAATTTAATTCCCAGTTCTGCCACTAGCCAGGCCAAGGGATACTGGAGAAAACCTCCTCTTATCCCACCTATACATGACACCGCTCACCTGTCCAACGCCGCTGCGCACCGGTGGTCACCATCCGCAGGACCACCTCCCACACTGGGACGATGCTGGGGAGAGCACCAGTCTTGAACTCCGGGTAGCTTCGAACAGAGAAAAAAAGTATTTTAAAGCAACAGAAAAGCAGCGACACCCCTCACCTCCCACTTCTCCCCCTTCCCAGCGAGCGTCCCAGAGCCACGTATTTGGGAACACCGCTTCCTTCTCACCACAGCGCCCGCGGCCAGGGCTCAGCGGCGCCCTGGGGCCCAGCCAGCCCCCCCCGGCCTTGTATTTTCCCGAGATGTTGCCGGGCAGTTACAGATGCTCAAACTGCTCGGCGACCGTCGAGGAAAACGGCTGGCTCTCGGCTCCTTTTTGACTGCATCTGCCACAGCACCGAGACAGACGCAGCTTCGATAGGGCCGGGCGGGCCTGCGGGGCTCCTCGGCCCAGCAGCCTCCCCTGCCGGGCTTTTACCTCAGCCCGCAGCGGCGGCACGAAGGGCACTTACCCGCGGCGGTCCGCCAGCCATTACATCCCGGAGCCGCGCTGCCCTTCATCGGAGCGCCCCGAACCGCCGCTGCCCGGATGCCGAGCCCCTGGGGCACCGATGCGGCGGGGCCAAGCGGAGAGAAAGCCCCGGGAAAGGGCGGATGGCGGCGGATTGTCCCCGCGCTGCAGGCGCCTCCACCACCGCCATTACAGAAAGAGAGCGAGGCGCGCCCACGATGCCTTTTTATAGGGCGGTAGCGCAGGCGCTGATTGGCTGCTGCGGACGGGCCTTCCCGCAGTGCCTTCTGGGACTTGTAGTTCGGGCAGCCCGCCGCCCCACCACGCATTCCTCCATGCCATGCCATTGCCATGCCGCTCCCCAAAAGATAAACGTGCCCCCTCCTCCCAGGGAAGGCAGGGGAAATCTCACCCCAACACTGCAGGACCATTATTTGCAACCCCCCGACTTGCACAGGGGGCAAGCTGTGCCACGCCACCCCACCTCTCCTACGTGAACCTCCATCTCCCTGGCTCAGGCAGGACAAATTTCTCTTTTCTCCTCCCTGCAAGGAGTGTATCAGGGGTTGCTCTTTGAAAGATGAAGGCAGCCGCCACATTTTTCCTACTCCATCTTTTTGCAAGGCAGGGGGAACACCCCACCCTCAGGGAATGGAAGAAAAGTTTCTTGGAAGCAAAAGTCTATCTGCCAAGACAATACCTCTGTCACATTCCTGGCTCGTAATCTATAATTAGTGGAAACGATTTAAAATGCAAGCACCTACTAACTGATTGGAAGGGACTCCTGAAATTTCTGCTGATACCGATGCTGAAGGCACAGCCACCATGAGAAACCTGGTTGAAAAGCTGGATCTTGAAGTGGAAGCTTGCTTCCTGCCCCTGAGCCCTGGAGAAAATGCAGAAAGGATGACAGAGAACAATAGTTAGTTTTTCATCTGTTCTGAGCAAAATTCACAGATCAGAAATTCACATCACCCTTTCAAACCGGTAACCCCACAACACAAACATGCCAGATCACCAACAAAGCCTGGCACCCATTTAAAGCAGAAGTAAGTCTGGAAATGAGCCCCAAATCTTGCATGAGCAAGCTCTTCCAAAAACAGTCCATGTCAAAGCTGGTGGGGACAGGTTACAAGCAGGTGGTCCCATCCTCCAACTCCTCCTCAACCCTGCAGCTGTTCTGCCAAGTCACAAGGCATTCCCTGGGGGCCCAAATTCTTCTTGGGACAACAGCTCATGCAAACTGAAGCTAGAAACTTCCCTCTCAAATCCTAAGACAGGACAGAAACTGGGAGTTCATTGCAGGAAAAAAAAAAAAAAGAAAAAACCAAACAGATGACATTGGTAAACATCAAGTGTTTGGGAAGAGAATCTTCCAAATGCTAAATGGGGAAAATCCCCAAATATCAACATGAAATCCAGCCGTTGCTCAGTAGACCTCAGCCCACCACAGCCTGAACAAGAAGATATATGGAGGTCCAAAACAGAGCAGTGAAAATCCCGCTGCATGCCTGCAGTGCCAGCCGTAAAGTCAGCAAGGCCCTGATGAAACCTCCACTTACGGTTTGGAGCCTTACATCAACCTGCAAGGTGGAGAGCAGATGCTGGAAGAGGTTGCAATTCCCATCACCGGACAGCTGGGAGCAGAGCAGCCCGCAGGGAAGCTCTCTGTAAAAACAAGTAATAGTGAGAATAAGCAAGTACAAATCACTGCTGCAGTTGGCTTGCTGGTCCTGAATGCTGAGGGACGAGACAAACCCAGGTCATGCACAGCTCTTAATGTATAGCATTTTAACTGCATTATCTACCATTGCTTTGATCCTGGATATTTTGCAGGAGAAGCAGCATGATACTGTCTGAGAGAAACGGAGCGGGTGCCAAGCAGCACCCCCAAAGCCCCCCTTACAAAACTGACTGCACCTGTTAAAACCATCTT
This sequence comes from Anseranas semipalmata, assembly GCA_013399115.1. Lineage (NCBI taxonomy): Eukaryota > Metazoa > Chordata > Aves > Anseriformes > Anseranatidae > Anseranas > Anseranas semipalmata. Next base: position 24,564 of record VXAA01003238.1, read on the forward strand.
GACTGGGAATGACTGCTAAGAAAGACAAGAGCAGTAACTTGACAAAAAGGAGATATTTACTGAAGAAATGTTCTGAACAACCAAAAAGGTAAAGAAAGCTTTGTCAGAGTGACTTTTTTTCTGAACTAACTTTATCAGTTTTTAAATGGAGCTATTGCATTTAAAATTCGTACCCTATCCTGTCATAAAATTAATTTTATGTCTAAGTAAATCCCAAGCTAAATCCAGAAACTGGAGTATCCAGTATGTTTTACAAGACACACTGGGAGATAGCTAGGCTGGAAGGTAAAAATTCCTCTCTGATCTCATTTAGCAGAAGCTGGGGATTAGCAAGCCAATAATGAGAAACCAACAGAGTGTAAAAGATCTCCATTCCTCAGAAGGGATTCAGAATAATCCTAAGGGCATTCAGCACTTGGCACTGTGTGGGATATGAACCTGTCTCCTGAAATTGGTCCACATAATAGGAATCTTCTCTAGGCAGACACACAGAAAACATCATTGCAGGCGCCCGGTCGGACCCCGTAACTTGTACACATTTGTTAAATAAGCAGTTTCACACCCCTCAGTTTCACACCATTGGAAGCCGGTCACAATTTCCCACAGGCCATCCCTGATGCTGACTTTTAATTAAACACACAGTAATGGCAACAGGACACCCTGCAAGCCTGGCAGCTTACGGTTTGGCAATCACCACACCGTGCCCAGCAGGAGTAACGCCCACCTTCTTCCAGCTCCGCAGTTGGCTAAACATTTTTCAGTCTCTGTGACTCAAATCGTCATCCGAGAGCCCCTGCAATTTAAAGAATAATCTAAATTGGATCATCACATCTCAGTCAAGTAATATCATAAGAATGTTTAAGTCATTTTTGCAAGTGTGAGTAAATGTTGCATGCTGAAAGGCAGAATACATAATCTAAGTCACAGATTTTGATGCAATTTTCAAGAATTACATAATCCCGGTGAGCTGTGATATCATCTGCCTTAGATTTCTTGCCTTTAGCACATAAAGATAAAAGCAGAATTTACCTTAGTACATGGAGTCCTTGTCTTTCATCTTGTATTATACCAAATGGTAATTAATCAGGGCTTTTCCTGTAGCCATCCATGAGAAACAAAATCCCACACTCTGTTTAACTTGGATTCCAAAACAAACCCTACAAATCCAGGTGAGTGGCTGTTTTGTAGCTCACATAAAAGTCTCCTCTGTGCTCCAGGTGCTGCAAGAATGGCCAGGAGCTGAAAATGAACACGAAGATGAATAAGCGATACACAAAAAAAAGTGCAGAGATTACCAGCTCAACAGAATATTGGCTGAGATTCTCACAAACAACCCCAAAAGGTTGGCGGAGATGATTAAAACCCCACGCCTACGAAGTAATGCAAGTGAGGATACTTTCTCGTCTCACAAGCCTGGTACTGCACCTCTCTCATCCATAACAAGTTAGGGAGAGAAAACCGCCTCCTTTTTCACTCACCCCAATTCTCTGGGTGGGGGAGCAATTTGATTTCCCCCCTATCTCTCCAGTGTACTTCCCAGCTTTGACAGACAGCTGCAAGAATTCATTTTCTTCTCCTAATGCCCTGGGCTTTTCCTGACCCCCTTCCCTGTTGCTGGGGGGCTGCCTCTCCCTTCCTCAGCCAGCAGACAGGGATCAGGCTCACACACTAAGGGAACGTGGCCCAAATAATCCCAACCTCTTTCCTAAAAGGAAACCCGTGAGCTCTTTCAAGCCTGGTAGCAACCTGAAAGAGGCTTCAGTGGGTAATGTTTGTTGGCCTCTGTACTCCCAAATTGTTCTCCACATAGGGGCCCAAGGGTCTGTATACACATAGCTATCCTAGAAGCTCGGGGATGCTACTAATGATGGATCAGACTAATCATTACCAACTTTCTGTGACAAAACCAGAAGGCAGCAAAATGATTTTGCCCCAGGGTTACTGTCTGTGAGGGGTGCTACTCTGTAATAACTCTGTAATAATGTCCTTTAGACAGTGCCGCTTCCCTTCATCCTCCACCTCTTGCAAGCACCTGGGTCTGTGGCAGCTGTCAGTCAGCAGTGTACTGCACGAAGCTTAGATGGATATGGCTTATCCATGCATTAGGGAATATTAAACAGGACAGCAATGCTGGCCAGCCTTAGAACAGCAACAAAAATTTATATTGATAAAGTAAATGTGCCTTCGGGTCACCTCCTGTAGCAAATTAGAAGGGCGGCTTTATAAAAGCTAAAGTTTGGGGGGACAGAGAAAGGCAGGTCAAAAAGAGAATGAAGGGCACACAGAGGAGCACTCCTGTAGCACAGTAACAGGGTGATCTAGAAAGTGTGTAACTGCAGAACATAAAAACCTTCTTTACATCACCTCCAAACGCCACTCTATCGAAGCAGGCACTTTTCAAGAAGAGGGTGGCATTTTAGTGTTCAGCACCGCTGACCAGCTATATCCGAAGAAAAAAGCACTCTGCTCTCTTCCAGCTCTCCGCTGCCTTTGAAACACTACCAGCACATGCCAGGAACATTCATTTCCTTAAATTCAGAGTAACTGAAGGTTAGGACACTTAACAGCCACAGTCAAAAGCATAGCAGGAGGAAAAAATTCACAGCCGATGAGAATGCAGGGGTCCAGTAGTCCTCTTATCACGTGTTCAGAATTATCCTTAATCCAGCGTATGTGACCATTACCCTCATATTCACAGAATGTTCACCATCACAGTTGATAAAAAGACCACAGACTGACAAATATATCATAATTATGGACACAAACAAAGGTGTAGTAGAAGTAGGTTTTATGAAAGTATTTAAATTTTGTGGCAAATCTCTGCATCAACATGGGGAGGGAGGCAACTTAATGCTTTGCAGTAGCAATTTCAGTTACCAAACTATTTCTTGGATAGACATTTATTACAGGTAGTTTATCTGTTCCTGTTTCTCAAAGAGTTTAAGGCACAAAAGCCTGAAAAGGGCTTATAACATGTACATAAGTGCTATCATTTTCGCTGTCACCTCTAATGCAACATAGTATTAGCTTAAATATATTGCTCGTCCATCCAGCTTATACAACATCCAGTAGAAAAATGCTTTCCAAGTTAGCAACAATTTGTTGCACAATATATAGATTAGATTGCTCTGACCCGTTTTTGCGGCAAGATCTTCAGTTTCACCATATTTACTCTGACAAGACAGTGGAAGACGCTGTGAAACCTTAACATCATAATGAGACCATCAAGGCCTGTCCACAATGAAAAAGGCATGATACACAGAATAACATTTAAACAAGGTTGTTGGTGAAAGTGTTTTAAACTGCTTGACTGGTGAGGAATTATTTCCTCACACGTAGATGGAGAGGCAAGCCAAATGCACTACAGACCACCCAGCAGAAGGCATCGATCTGTAGCAGAGTTATAAAACTCCTTTCTGTCTTTACTCTCCAAAATGTTCTTCAGGTAGATTGCTTAAGAACACCAAGCTATGAACTTGCTAGCTCAAGATCACAGCTTAGATTAAGCAGAACACAAGCTTTCATCTACACAGTTCTTTCCCATGCTCAGTTTACAGCAACCTTACCCAGTCACTAGAAAGCTTTTGAGACATTTTAGCGGTATCTGACAATGACTTGTTAAAAAAAACAAACACATTTACGAGAGTTGGACCAAATGACTAAAGACAGTTAAATGGGCAGCAAAACATAAAGGGGGGCAGGAACCAAAATGCAAAGGGTAATTTTACTTAAAAGACCAACTTTTTTATTGTACGTTGGAGTAGAGTCTTTCCCCTGTGCCATCTTGTTGAAAGTTTATAAATTACAAGAAGTATTAAGAGTTCACTTCAAGACAAAAGGAATAAAACTGTTGCAGTTCTAACTTTCACCATGAATAAAAGTTACCATGATGCTCCTACGATACTCATTTTGTACAGGAAACGCCACAGTCCTCCCGTACTTCGAGTAACAGACCTGGGTGGGAAAAGGGCCACCCCTCACTACTGCAGGATCCAGGTGCAGCATAACAGTCTGGAGCGCACTGGCGGGCTTGTCACACAGACAGTGCCTCAGCAACGAGGCTATAACATGGCTGGAATCTCTGACGAGACAGTGTCCAAAGGCTGCCAATGACAGTCCATCAAGGCATCGTAGAGCTCTTCACTCTGTTCCATAAACTGTTTATTTGCTTCATGGACGTCCAACTGAGGCGTCGGATCTAAAGGAGGAAAGAAGACAGACAAATAGGTCACATGCCAAATGCGTTAGGAAAAACCCCACCCCATAAACATGTTAGTTTTATTTAAAAAATGCGGAGGGAGTCCCAAAACATTCCCATCACTTGCCCAATCATGAACCTGACTAGAATAGCCCTAGTAAATCTTTGTGCAACGGGCTAGACATAACTAACTGCAGATATGTCCCTCCTTTCAGTGGTGATTGCCCCCATAGCAGAGTCAACAGATAGAACGCATACCTGCACCTCGCAGCCCAGTGTAGCCACTTAAACTGCCAAAGAAGGTGGGTTGGCACTAAGGCACCGGACTGCAAAGTGGAGCAGCGGAGGCGCAGGCACACGTTCCGTTCTGCTCCCTCCGCTACGGGGTCAGAGTGGATGGCTGGGGACGGTAGCGTCTTACGCTGCTGCAGCAAGAGTCACCAGAGCTCGTCTGCCAAAGCCTCGAACATCTCAAAGCATTTCACAGTTAGTAACCAAAGAAGTGCCAGTGACAGCCAGTGAATTAAGCATGAATATGTCCCCTATTTTACAGTTGGAAGAAATGCCTGTAAAGCATTTTGGGTCTGGAAGCAACCCAGCGGGTACAATTCTGCTGCTACCAACGTATACTTAACATTTTGCAAAAATTGACTCATTGTAATACCCAAACCACTTGTAGGATTTAAAACTCACCTAACAACACCCACAATCTAAAGACTAGGTTATCAGACCAGCACAATCACTTAGGTCAGTAAGTGACTACCAAAGTGCAAAGTAACTAGCCAAGTGAATGGAAAAACTACAAAGCACATCCAGAATAAAATGCTTGTAAACATGTTTGGTTTTAGCTATATCAAGTTGTAACACATCACAGGAAAACAGAATTAAGAAAAAAAGAGTGATACACTGGCAAAACATTATTTCAGCTTCCTACAAATTTCAACATACGAAATTTAATCAACGAGAAAAAGACACCCCAGAGATATTCTAATTACAGCACTGGTGTATTAGTTTTGGCATGTCAGAGAAAGAAAAGCTCTCGTGTAATGCTTTTAAAAGCCAGCAAGGGCTTTCTCACTGACATCATTACTTATACCCATAGATTGTATACCGGATCCAGCTGCTTTCTACTTTTACCATATGTTTTTTTTTTTCTTCTAAGATAATAGTAAGATACACTATATAGTGCATATTCCATTCAAGACAGAAATTTGGAATTACTAGTATAAAATTAATTTTTCTTGCATGGATGAATAAATGAAAACTGCTCATACATATATCTAAAACCCCAATATGGTTTAGTGGTCCATTTCAACCAATGACTGCTAGAGCAAACATTTTACCAGTATGCTGATATTTATTTTTAAAACTATAAGCACAGTGAAGCATCCTGGACTCTAAACAACAAGAATCCACAGAAAAACAGAATACCTACATTGTTTCTGTAGCATACCAGAAAAAAAAACACTAAAAAAATTGATAAAATCTTGTATACTATAGAAGACTAAGTTCTGTATTTTCAGGGCAAAGGAGATGTGAACACTAAACCACAACTGGTCTCAATGTTAGTGAATTTAATTTGTTTCAGCCCTGACAAGGTTTAGACTAAGAACAGCAACTGTAAAATAAGGATGCAAGCCAGGTGATAGCGACCCGCAAATTTTCTCAGAATTTTTTTCTCAGAGTTCAGATTTACTCAAAGACAAAGGTATATTATACATTGAATTTAGGGGCCAATTTGAGAAAGACTCTCTATCTCCCATCAGTGCAAAGGAAACACACAACTTCAATAAAGAATTCAAGAAACATACCTTCCAATGCATCCTCACCAACTTCTTCATATGTCTGCAAGGATGAAAAAAACAAAAACCCTTAGAACAGCAGATACTATTTTTTTTTCTTTTAACAAGCATCACCTGTTGATTACTACTGTCATACACTGACTTTTATATCGGACTGATTACAACAGAATTCTTCACACACAAACCCTCCAATCCACTCCCAGAAGGCTCCAGGGGGTAGATCCCACACTAAACTTCTAACAGCAGTTCTTGAAATTCCTGTGGTGCAGTGGGTGGCTGTCTTGATTTGTTTTATCCTCTAAAACAAGGCTTATGAAGGATCCCAGAAAGCAGTCTTAGCACTGTCTGTCCAACTGCCCGTACCAAGAGAACCCTTCTACCATGACAACTGTATTTAGAGCCCCCTTATGCCCCACAAACCTTTTTACCCACCCAGTCCTAGCAATAACCCCTACACAAGGCAAAAGTACAAGCCAGGGTCTGCTGAACAGTTTTGCTTCCTCATCAAGTAGCTATATTAAGACGAAAGGGTTTGAAGATAACATGTGCCCATCACGGTTTTGTGAGCTGTTTTGTGTTTTTGTGCTGAGAGATCACTGGAGAGCGAGTGCTCTGCACTGTCCTACCTGCATTGTGCTCTGCGTGTAGCCGTACTGGGGATAGCTGTAGCTGTAACTGCCTGTGTTCTGGTCGTAGCCCCACTGGGCATAGTAGTTGTGATATTGTTGGTAATATTGGTTATAATTATAGTTGTACATCTGATTGTACTCCATTGGTTTCACACGATTACTTAAAAAAAAATAAAGCAGGAATAAGTTACAAATAATGCAGAACAATTATGAAAAAGCAGAAGTGAAATAGCTTAAGGTACAATATGGTACATAGGGTTTATTCTAACATGCAAATTTCAGTCTGAAATACATTCACTGTTTACTGCGGTAATTTTTATCATTTGCATACATACATGTGCAGAAAGAAAGAAGTGGTTTATATTTAACCCCCTTTCCTGTATACATATTCATTAATAAACATTGCTTTCATACTTTATAAGTAATTTAGTATCACCTCCTGGCTTTGGGAAGGGAAGAGTTTGGGACTACAAGTCTCAGCTTAGAATATCCTGAACCATGATCCAATTCTTGGGTCCCTTTTTCCTTCTGATAAATAAGAAGTACTCTGCAGCCTCCCGAGACGAGATACCTAGTTTTGCTTTACATGAAGAGCTGAAGACTTAGAGCCTTGCAAAAGAACTGTGGTTTCTTTTGATAAGAATGGTCCAAAACCTCTCCCTTCTGACACTGTCACAGGGAAGCCTAAGCAACAACTGGTTGACCCCATTCTCACTGAATTGGATGATCTTCAATGCAAATAGTTTAAAGAGCTCATAAGTAAAAAGGACTACAAGTAATTAAAAATTAATCTGTTCAACAGCCTGTGAGCGAACTAAAATTCTCATTCCTTGCCATATAGAGGCAACATTCCCAAGGAATTGGGAATCCCACCTGATTATCAAGATTTGAAATAATGAGATGACAAATGTTGCTTGAAAATGAAAATGTCACGCACAAGCTATATCTAATGATGAAATCAGTGAGAAGTAGGAAGAGGGAAACATCAGTCTTCTCACCACAGTACATTCCCTTTTCCCTTCCTTATCCCGCCAAGACTTCTGAGGTCACTGAAAATCTAAATATTATTCAAATAGGGAGCAATTACTATTATTCGTATTACCCTAGTGCTACGAGCCCCAAGTCAGACCAGGATCTCATTGTATCAGGTTCTGAACAAACACAGAAAAAAAAGTTAATCCCTGCCCCACGAGATTTATATTCAGTAGACATTGTAATAGGTAATTACAAAGTAATTGAGCTTTGCTATCCAGAAGTCAATAAGCAGACTTAGACTATTTCAAATTAATGCAAAGGAACATACACTTTAAGAATAATTATATTTACATACAGTGTGTGTGTATTTAATAATTAATATAATTAAAAATAGTGTAAAATGGTTAGTCTTGATCTAACGTTAGAACTTTTTTGACTCCTGTGCATTCTGATACTCTAGCTAGTTTACTATGTTTGTGTGTATTCCTTCGCTTTGTGATGGAAACATCCAGGATGTGCACCCGAACCACTAAAAGATATTTAAAAACACACGTGATTTCATATGCTGCTGCTCTTATATAGACATCCGGCTGCTCTTATACTCACGCTTTTGGTATAGCCACACTCAAGCGTACAGGTTTAGAGCCCAACCCCACAGCTCCTTGACACTCTGTCAGCGCTCTTTTCTGTTCCAGTTCATCCGTGAACTTCACAAACCCGTAACCTCTGCAGAGATACGGAATAATTTGTATCAAACAAAAGCAAAAAAAGCCATGCTGCTTTTCTGAATATTTACAGTGAAATCTAGATTGGTTTTGAAAAAGACAGCACATGAAACACTTGCGCTAGGGCTTTTAGTAGAGATTAAACGATTCCCCATTCCAGTTGCTTTGTATTATTTGCTAAATGTTTGACAGCTCAAGAGCTTCAGAAAAGTAAACTAAATCTTGCGTCAATGGATTCTGGGGAACTCAAAGTGAGCTGACACAAGACGTGTTGAAATGCATGAACATACAGTAGCAAAGCCTCAAATCTATATTGGGAGGATACAGATAAACTAAACAGTTGCAAGTCAGCACAGGATTGACAAGACATAGGCATCGTCATCGCATCTAAAACTGCCCCACTATGAAGGAAAACATTGCTTTTCTTTAGGATTGACCGAGATGCACTTTCTAATCGAGTCCTTTTTTCAACACGAAAACGTTCAAACAGGCTGGCTGTCAATCCTAGCAACCACACGGTCCCATCAGCATTCTCAACAGCGGACTTGAAAATGAGCTCTTAACGTCAAATTGCTAACGCTCGCTCTGACAGCACAACTGGAACAGGGGCAGCACGCAGCCAGCAACCCCTCAACTCTGCCCCAATGCTTCCCTGCAGCACTAACAGTACAGTGTATAGTAGCCAGACAAGAAACATTAATTCCCCCCAACCCCAAAAGTCCTCTGCGTGGGATTTCATGCTGTAGTGAGTCAGAAGCAATGCAACAGCATCCAAGAGGGCAGTGCCAGGATCCCAAGATGGGATGGGCTGCCTCACGCAGCAGAAAGATCAAAGACTTAGGTGTGGGAGGGAAAGAAGAATCCATCTAGGTGAAGGAAGGAGGTTGGGAGGGAAAGGGCTTGTCTACCTGGGGAAAAGAACGAGCCGTAAGCGAGGGTGTAAATTTACAGCATATTATCTATTCTGTGGGAACAATAAAATGCAAAATAGCACACACAATAATTCTGAAAGTGGCATCACCTAGCACTCATAGTATGTCCACACTGGAAGCTATTACAGAGCAGTCGGTGCCCCATAAAATGCAACATCTTGCATAGCAAGCTATACATGTAAGTCCAAATATATATTTATATATACATATGTGCATGCGTATATGTATACTCCCCATATACAGAAGCCCAAATCAAAGCTCAGACTTGTCTATATACAAATTAGATAATCAAGCAAGAGCAAAACTCTGCTCTACACATGCTGTTTAAAATTGGTTATCTTAGTTTAACTTGCCCTCTGTGAAAGTACCGTGGTGAATTAAACCAGTGTAAGTCAGCATTTAAGTCAATTTTAGGTGTTCACACACAACAGCGTGTAAGTTTCGAAGCTGCTACAGAGACTCCTGCAGCTTTTCAGATGGGGCCAGGAGTGTTTAAGTGAAACCAGGAGTATTGCCAGTTCCAAAATAGAGATGGGCAGACAAAGAGCTAGATGTGGTGCACAGGAATAGATAGTTGGGTGCAGCAAGGCAGAGACAGTGCTTCTTCCAACATTTTGGGACGCTTATTTTTTTCATATCAGTGGCTAAACCAGATTTTGTACAGAAAAAAAAACAACCCCACACCAAAAAAAAACACAATAAATCTTTTTTTTTTTGTGGTCAGGACCTCCCTGACAGACATTCTGTCCTGTCCCAGCAGTTAAGAGAAGACCCCCAGCCTGCACCCTGCCAGAAAGCAAGAAAGCAGGCACGGCACTATAGCATCAGGCTCCAAGCTCCTCTCTTGCCTGGACAGGAGGTGCTGGGAGGAGGCCTCCCTGAGCCTGGAAGGGCCAGGGCTTCACGAGGCACATCCACAAACCCCAAGATCCTCTCTCACATCACATTAACACCTGCAGTTGCCTCAGCTTTGAGTAACTGCACAAGTCACAACAAAGCCCACGGCAGCAACAGCCCAGTACTGCTAGGGGAGACTGCTGTGCTCTCCCCAGCCATGGGACTAAGGCACTGTCCCTTCCCCAGCTACTGCAGGTTACCTTTCCCTGAGGTCTGCACCTAGGAACTGTTCCCAAAGCCCACCTAATGGCCTGACGTGCATCACCCACCACCTATTTTGCAGCATGTACAGCAAAACAGGAACTGGAGGAGGCACCCAGGCTGGTCTCAGGTGAGGTGGCAGTAACAGCATGAGTACCCAACAGCCAGAGAGTGACTGAGCAGCTCTGCAAGAGGTTTGGCTTGGACATAAGGAAGAACTTCATTACTAGAGAGCTATTGCAGCACTGGAACAGGCTGCCCAGACAAGTTGTATTATCTCATCCTGGGAGATTTTCCAGGCTACACAATCCATGGCTGACCCGATCTAGTGTTGGCAGCAGCCCTGCTCAGAGTGGGAAGTTGGACAAGACACCTCCAGACATTCCTTCAAACCAACATATCTAAGAGTGAGAAACCCTTACATGAGACAGAGGGAGATCTACGGCCATATTCTTCTGTCTTGTTACAACATTCTCATAGGTATTGTATCAGAATACTGTGTTTCATTGAAGCCATGTTCTGTTTTGAAAATAAGGATGCTGACCAACTGGTCCCTCTTCTAAGAAAATCCAGTTTCATTTTCTGCTATTTAGAAAATGTTTTATTAACATTAAGAAAACTAACTTTTTGACATCTTTGACATCTGTTTTTGATGAGACATTTCCAGTAAAGATGAACAAGACAGCTACTATTTGACAATGAATCATAGCTGTTTGCCCTACCCTATTTGAAACAAAAACCTGTAAAGCTTCCATAAGAATATACACTCAATAGCCTAAAGACTGTAAAAGCACAATTCTACCTGAAAGCCCAGGGAGCCAGTGCTTATAGATCACTTAGACATTTTTCAGCGTTTTCAGAAGTGCAATAACATACTGACAACGCATGAAGAGCACAACACCGACAGAGGAGTGACAATATGCCATGGTGACTTATCAAAACCCAAACACTGCAGACTGAATATCCAAGAACGCTGTATTTTTAGCAGGTGTGGGTTCTACTAAAATCTAAGCAGATAAAACTATTCTTTTTCCCTTGCTGTATTACATCTTTCCCGTTGCTGCATGTGAAGTGAAAGAAAAGAATGAATAAAAGATGACTTACTTGGATACTCCTGCCTGGTCCAAAACAACTTTTCCACCTCTACATGATGGATAAACTTTAACGAAAAACTCATACAACATGCCATCATCCACATCAGGAGTCAGGTCTCCCACGAAAAGTGAATACTCTGGACTAAAGAAATCAAAAGAAAACTTCTTAAACACAAATATACACGCAAACAAAGTGTGCTGAGTGACAGCTAACATTGAGCCTAAAAATTTGACTTCAGAGAAAAGTGATATTAAAGGACCATTTAACAGATACTTTAAACGTTTTCATTGACAGTGCTTTTTCCAATCACTTAAGCAGCACAAACAATCTACTTGATATTGCTTAGTATTTGAAGATAATTTCATTTTTTTAGTTCTTGGAGGATACTGGAGTGGGTACCATATATGAATTTCTAACACGGCAAGAAAACATTATTGTATCACTTAGAGACTTGCTATTTCCGACATACTGATCTTAAATTATAATATACGAATTAGATACTTTGATGCTAAAAAGTTTAAATATTTAAAAAGACACTCCTGATAAACCTGCTGCATTACACAAAAGGTAAAGCATAAAACTGACAGGTGGTCTAAGTTAACCTTCCTCTGCTAAAGACTCATGGAGCGAGTTGCTGGAGTCAGAAAGGCTGTGTTATCCATCTGTAACGTACGACTATTTCCAGAGCAAACAGAACCGCAAGAATTAGTTACCAGATGTAAATCTAATTTTTGGCCCTATCTGTCATACCTTGATTCTAATCTAAAGTTATTATTTTTTTAAAGATTCATAAATAATCATCTAAAATAAAAATATAATTGCAGAGATATGACTAACACTCCCCTTGTAAATTGCAGGACTGTGTTGTTTTCACCCTAGTACACACCTGCCTGAACATCTCCTTGTGTTATTATTAATTCAACCGTGTAAGCGTTTCTGGGCAGGCATTATGAAAGGTATTCACACCACCCAACTTCAGAAGCCTAATTTAGTCCGTTCGTCTACTTACGCACCTTTCACTGTCAATGGAGAAAGATGGGCTCCTCCGGAGGGCAATTCAGAGCACCTCTCCCTCTTTGCTGACTGCTGTGGTACTCTAGCCAGTTAAGCCAGGTGGTGTGAAACCACCGCATCTATCTTCAGGTGCCAAACATATTCGTGGCGTTATATAGTACTACGATGGGATGCATTCTCAGATACATAGAAAGTGCTAGAATGCTACAGCATCACAAATATTTACAGCGTGTTGCAAGACAGCTTAATGTAATCCACATTTTTAATTGTGGGATTTAGTTATCTGGTACTGCTAGACAAATTGTACAAGATTTAGTTGTATTCTCTCCTGTCCAAATTTGCTAGCTGTACATCTTGTCCAGCAATGATGAATTTGTGGGTTTACGTATTTTGAATACTCTTTGCAAGGCAGTTGATAAAGAGACATTGAACAGGCAAAACTAATATTTGAATATTGAGTGTTTACCTGTTATCGGGCTGTTTTCCATACGTTGCATAATTCAATTTAAATCGCTTTGCCTGAAACAAGGCAAAAATGAATCCATGCATTCAAATGTTCCCATGTGAATCCAAACAATTAGGAAAAAATACAATAAGCTAACTTTACATTTTTTTTTATTTAATACTGACAGATGTTCAATGCTGTCAGGCCATTCGGATACGGTATCAAGGACAACATTTTTGTTTCATGTCAGCTATAGTAATGAAAATCAGCAAAGAACCTGCACCAAGAGGTTTGGACTGTCTTTACTTCAATAGTTTATAAAACTAATGAAAGACAGGTGAACCTTACACAGCATCAAATTTCTATATCTTTATGGAAGACAGGAAAACTGAGGTACTAACAGCAAATATTAAATTACTTCTAATTTTAAGGTCTTAAAATGAAATGATAGCACATGCAGTTGGACATTTGTGATTTACAAGAATACTCACAGACCAGAATCTGCCACACTGGAAAATGGAATCGATCCCTGATTCTAGAAGCATGCCTAAATACTTTGCTCTGGATGATGCACTCATTTATTTTGGGGGAAAAAAAAAAGAAAAAAAAAATTCTGAAAAACTTACCTATCATTTGACAGTGGAGGCCTCCCTAAACTTTGCACTTGATTTCTATTTCTTTTTAAACAAGTTTCCCAGCAGCCCAGACTTGTGTCACTGGCACATCTGGAACTCCTGTCCCCCATCCTACCAGGGTTCAGCTGCTTGTGCCCAGTTCACATTTAAATCTGACCAAGATCTAAGGAGATGATGATCTTTACCTCAAAACCCTGTGGGTCTCAATCCCATAGGCACTCTTGTATGGTGACCCAAGTAGGCTCACTGCAGAGTGCAATGGTTAACTGCTATTTTCTTCCAAAACATGTCTGACAGAGGAAGAAGCAAAGGGTTGCACTCCTTCACAAGAATACTGGTTTCATAACTCACCCGGGCAGTGGAAGACCTAAGCTGGATTCCCTTGTCAGTATGAGGGGCTTCAAAACCATTTTTCTATCTCCCAACGGGCTTCCAAAGCAGACATCCCTCTGTACTACACAGTGGCATAGCATCAAAGAATTCAATTTGGTCAAAGAAAGCAAGCCTACTGTGAGTCCATAACCTAGAGATCAGAACGTTTGTTTAGTACAGTGGAGAGCCTAGAGTGCTCCTGTGCCTTGTATGATGTATGATTTCTTCCCTCAAAGATAGCGTAAATAATTCTTGGGAAATAGAGCAAAGACTTAACTCTAGGCTATAATCATGTTCCTTGCATGCTTGCATTCACTGGTGCACAGTGGTACTCAACTCTTTCTGGGGACCATTTACAAGCTTAGTTTCCTAACATAAAATTGAGATTTCACTTTGAACCACTTCCATCTTTTTTTTGGATCTAGTTCTTCACTGTAACACTTTGGGTTAAAAATCAATGAGAAAACTGAGAGTATTTCCACTCATACTGGAACTGGGGACACTAATTCTGTAAAAAAGAGATAATAAGAGCACCATGGCTCTCTGTTATTCCTCTGGTTGATTCAGTATTTAAAAATGAATAAAAGAGTGAGCCACATTCAGTTTTCTGCAGACAAGAGAAAAAGTATCTAAATGCAAAAGACGAGCTGGACAGTTGCCTGCTGAGTGCACTGATTTAGGCTGCCTACATTAGGTCTCTGTCTGACATCCATAACTCTCTCCATGTATTATGTAAATCATCCCTCTAAACAACACTGCATTTTGAATTAAACTGAGGATAAATGCCAGTATTCCTGAAACCAAACTTCAGTTACTATCTTACTTCTCGCAGGAGCTGTTCTCTTTCTCTCTCTAGTGACTACAGGAGGTACCTGGGAAGATTAGCTTCCCTTAGTCATGGCCTCTGACTTGCAATATAAGGGCACATTAAACAGGACAGGAGAGGACCTCCAGGCCTCTTATCTACCCCTTTTAATAGGGGATGTCATCCTCTTAGGAAGGTTGACCGAATAGTTCAAGGAACATCACCTGAACTTCCCTGTTTCCACCTCAGTACACTGAAATAGACATCAATTTACCTTAATATATCATGCTGTAACAGAGGTGATTCTAGAGCTGCTTTATGAACCAGTCATCCTAGCTACTGCAGCCAAATTCTGTGGGTACAATGGACAGCTGTGTCAGCCATCCCATTTTAATATACTACGCATTCAAGTCAACACCCTAAAATTAACCTCTATGACTATTCCTCCTCTTCTTCCTAACTACCTAGCTTTTAGGTATCTGAGACATTTGTTATGCATTGCAATTATACAATGGACTAGCTCTTTCTCCACCATAAATGGGTTTGAATAACTTTTGTTTGCTAAGGGCCAAGAATAATGCAAGGCTTAAAAGTCACTTTTCTCTTGCAAATCACAGTTACACAAAACTCGGTGTAAACTCGTAAGTTCATCTTGAGCATATATCTCAACAAACAAACTGCAAAAAATTTATATGGAATGACAAATGGAGAGAAACAGAAGAACTGTGGTACATATACTCAACCTATCTTTTCCTTGCTCTTCTCTGGTTTCTCATCAGTCCAACTTTGGTAATAGTAGAAAGGCTCAGAAATAGAAAAACACACCACAACATTTCTATACCTGGATATTATCCAGACAGTCACATAAAAATTAACATTTTTCCAACAATTTTCTGAGCAAGAACATTAACAGTTTTACGTTCATTAACTTAACTCTAAAGAAAAGAACAATCCCAGTTTGCTAACTATTTGTCTGTAATCATTATTCAAAATATAGTTTCTACTCTACCCATTTCTTCACAGTTTTGCTGTTCTACTGGCTGATTTGATTTACTTACCGGTGTAGCACCAGGAAGCGGTTTTCCATTGATTTTGTGTAAACACTTCTCTGCAGTAGCTAGATCTGCAAATTCTACAAAGCAATAGCCTGCTGGAATTCTGAACATAGACACAGGAGAGGAGAGAAAAAGATTTCAGATTTAAAACATTTGACTATTATATTTTTAGATAACTGGTAGGAAATTTGCTATAGCAGCAATACGTACAACGATTTCTTTTTCAAAGTATAAATGTTAGCTACCAAACAGAATCTAGCACAGTAATCTTGGATCTTCACTGAAGTGGTAGCCCCTACTTACCAGTAAGTCACGTCAACATAAGGACACAGAAAATACTTTTGCTCACAATTATTCTACTTCCTCCTTTCACCGACTATAAATTTTCCCACCCAAATTTAAGCAACTGAAAAATGAAATTACATTTACAAAAACACAAAACTACTTTATCCTGTGTACAGTCACTCATTCCAAATGAACTCAAAAGGTCCTCATATGGCTCTAAGTTAGACTTCCCACCTCTGCTAGCATCATGCAGCTGCACTAGTGCCATGATTAACAGACTTGTCACTGAAGCCTTCAGCCCAGAACGTGTAATTCCCAGATGGACTGTATGCCATACGTTTGCCATTCTGAAGGAGTGCTGAAGCACTGCAGGATGGTTCATTGATGGGGAGGTCGAAGAGCCAGCAACCGTCCTCCCCATTGCTATCACCAATATACTCATATTGTTGGCAGCAATGGTGAAAAGCTGAAAGGGAAAAATCACTCTAATATGGACAGGACCACAGTGATGCCATGTAGAGGGCAAACGGTTCAATCCAAAGGTAGAGATGCAGTGGCAGAATGAATTGAGAACAAGCATAAACAGTTACCCTGTCAACCTGTTTCGAATGATTTTTACACTCAGTACAAGCTCTCCCATGGTGGCAAAGGCTCTTGAAACAAAGTTTTCATCCATATATGGCTCCAGCTATAAAAGCAGAAAAAGAAGTTAGATCAGGGCTTCTACAAAAAGGAGAATATATGTGTCAATGTCACCCTAAGCAGTTAAAACATTATTGAGAAGTATTTTACCCTTACACTTCAAAAAGAAGACTCATTTAAGAGGGTCGATGCCACTCAAAACCAGCAGGCATGCATGAACCAGGCTCAACAGTCTGCAAAGTGGAACCCAAGAGACAGCATGAATTTCAGAGAACAGGGAGCTTTCACAGAAGGACAAAAGCCACCCAGAGACATACAGCAACAAACTGAGCGTTCACTACACAGGAGCGGGGGGTAAGGAGATGGCAAGCTCCTTCTCTGTATGCAAACGGAGGTTGGGCCAGCACTAACAGTACACAGGTGCAGCACAGCCCGGGGTGCTATGATGAATGGGCGGCGTGCGTCACGTAACACAGCCTCCATCGAGCTAGGGTCAGGGTTTGCAGAGCCGTGTCAACCTCACACAACCGTGGAGTTACACGGGGCAGCACTGGAAGGGGAGACCTCTAATCGCATCCCGCAGCAGGTCTGCCCGTGGGTGCACTGACCGTGTTGTAGGGTGTACGTGAGAAGGTGGCACTGTGCGTGTAAGGGTGTAGGTGAAGTGCAGGGCTGTGGTACTGTGTGAATGAAGGCACTGGAGAGCGGGTGTCTGTATGGTGTAAGCGACTGAGAAATACGAAATGGCACTGCAATTTGGACTGAATGCATAGTACTGAGGGAAAAGGATGCCTCTGTGAAATGAAAAGTGGCATGGTAAAGAAGAGAACTAACTGAAATTACGATTTTGTGCAATACACATGCTGACAGGCAGCACTCCATGGGACAGGTGACAGTGGGGTACGGTGGCTGCATGTTTGCAAGTGAAAAGAGGGACTGTGCATGCATGGAGTTCACATTGGCACCACATGTGAGCGTTGTGGAAGAGGTGTGGGGAAACCACAAATAGCTCCATGTAAGTATAAATACCTGTGTGAGCAAGACAGATGGACTTGTGGTAAGGGATAGCCCTAGAGCATGTTCGTGTGCCTGTCAGGTAGAAGGTGTTTCTTTCACTTGTGTGCGTGACAGAATGTGTAGGCTTGTGCAGTCTGTGTGTATATCTGACAACAGGCGACCATACTGCACTTGCACGTGCAAAAGGTGGCAGATGCCCTGCTGAGGAGCGAGTGTGAAACAGCAATGACTCTGTTACACGTGCAAGATGCAGGAGGTAGCCCTGCGCTGTACAGACGTGCAATGCGAGTGTCCCCGTGGTACGTGTGTGTCTGTGAAAGGCAGGCTCACAAAGGCAACAGGTGATTGCTGGGGTCTGTACATTTGTGTTTCAAAGAGCAATTGCCTGTTTGTGAGAGAGGTGACTGAAAAAGAAGATGTCCTTATGGTGGAGAAGTTATAGATGTCCCTTTGTGCAGGTAAGCATGGAAGCACAAGCACTAGTGCAAGCCTGTGAGTGTGTCAGTGCCTTAGAGTGTGTCCCCTTAAGCATAGGAGCATGTAAGTGCCTACAAGCATGTCAGCATACAGGCTTGTGAGCGTGTAAGTGCCTAAGAAACCACAAACATGAAAGTGTGAGTGTGTAAGTGCCCGACACCAGTGCGAGTGGACACTGGGACACTGGTGCAAGTGCCACGAGTGTGCCTGTGACCACAGCTGCAGGCAGGCCCCGAGGGTCCCTCCGGGGGGTGTGCGCCTGCCTACGAGCCTGGCTGCCCGTGCGATGCCTCCGGGTGTGTGTCAGCACGGGCAGGCACGTGTGTCAGCCAGCGTGCGCCCGGCAGCGTGTACATGAGTGTGCGTGTGTGTCAGAGTGTGTGTCAGTCAGTGTGCGAGTGTCAGCCAGTGCGAGAGTGTCAGCGTGAGTGTCAGTCAGTGTGAGAGTGTCAGTCAGTGTGAGAGTGTCAGTCAGTGTGAGAGTGTCAGTCAGTGTGCAAGCGCGTGTGTCAGTCAGGGTGCGAGTGTCAGTGCGACTGTCAGTCAGGGTGCGAGTATCTGTCAGTCAGTGGGAGCGTGCGGGACTGTGTCTGTCTGTCAGTCAGTCAGTCAGTCAGTCAGTGCGCCGCGGCCGCCCGGCGGCGCGGAGCCCAGGGACCCACCGGCACTGCCCTCAGCCCCGGCCGCGCCGCGCCGCTGCCCTCCCGCCTCCCGCCGCCCAGGCCGCCC
>VXAA01003238.1:43799-89092 GCA_013399115.1 Anseranas semipalmata
AGGAGGGTTTGGGGTGTCGGGAGGAGGTTTGGAGCATCAGGTGGGGGGCCCAGCCCTGCGAGGAGGCCTGAGATGAGGGGTGGGCCAGGGCGGAAGGGGGCGAGGTGGGGCCCAGGGCTGGAGATGGGGAGGAGGAGAGGGCTGAGGGGGACAGGAGACAGGGCAGTGGGCAGGGGGCCTGGCGGTGGCAGGCCTGGGTGAGGAGCAGGGCCAGGAGGGCAGCTCAGGCCTGGGTCAGGCCGTGCTAGGAGTGGGATGAGGGCAGGAGCACAGGGGAAAGGGGGCACGGGGATCTTGGGGCAGGGAGATGCCAGCCCCAGAAGGTTCTTGTCTCAGAATGGATCAAGCGACAGCCCCACAGGCTGCCCACCTGGCCTGGAGAGGGTATGGGACCGGCGCGTGGGTCTCCATCAGCACCTCTGCTCCTGCAGTCATCTGGTACCCAAGGATCTGAGCTCTTTCTGCAAAGGGAACGTGAGTTTCCAGCCCCTTTAACAGTAGAGCATGGCAAGAAAATGAGGCCTATTACAAACTCCAAAGTTTCATGTGTGAAGACAAATACTGCAAACCCCGAATTTCCTAATTAAAAAAAAACAGTGTTTTTCTGTGATGGGGGTTGAATTCTTTTTAGCACTCTAAACTGACAGCCCAGGCCCCCACGCAGCATGGGATTGCTTTAAAAAATTGTGAGGCTTTTAAATGGAGAAAAGAATTAATTACTTCATATAATAGTACACTGGATTGTGCTGTGCAGAAATATCATGGAAACTCATTGCATACCTCAAATAATTTGGTAGTAAAGGGATAACATTCCTGCCATTGTGTTGTTTTAAAAGCACTTTGGTCAACTTTCAAGGTTTTCTTGAAAGAGTCGTGGGAGGTGCTGAAATAAACTGTATGGAAGTTTTTCAGCTCTCTGTTGGGAGTGTGCGACTCAGACCACTTCTGTTGGTGCTGGCACATGGTTTACAAAGTAGGACGCTTGCTGGCAATGTCAGCAGGAGGCCACAGGCTCACTGTGGTTTACTGGGGTGAGGAGGTGTATGAGCAGCCATAGCCCCTGCTCCCTCCATCCTGCTGTAGGACCGGCAGGGCAGAATCTGTCCTCTGAATCCCATAGGGGAGCGGCTGTCCCAGCCAAATGGGGGCTGCCCCTGGCTGCAGTGTCTGTGAGGTCAAATGCTGCCTCTTCGCTCAACAATCGTGAGATTCAGCCTTTGGGGTTGTCACTCCAGCACATGGGGTTCGATTGGGTATGCTGTAATCCTCCCTCTTCTCCAATTTACTCCGCCAGGCCTTCGACATCAAAGTTGGCAGCTTCTGGAGCAAATAAGACCAGTAGTTATGATGGAGCAGAGGTAAGTGCGCCCGGAGGACCAAGGGCTGTGTGCCTGGGAGCTGGTTGGTATTTTGGTGTTGTCAAACACAGCAGTTGTAGTTACAGGAACTTTTTGTGAGCCCTGTACCCTCTTATGGAAAGGCAGGCATTGGGCATAGCTGCTAAAGCTCTGGCTGTGGTTGTGCAGTCACTGCAGCATGCCATAAATCGAGAGGATGATGACAGGGACAATCCCAACCCTCCGTGCTGTTGCCTTTGTAGCTTCTGGGTGTCAGCAGGCAGAGGTGGTGTTGCTGTGCTGCTTGCAGTCCGTCAGAGGGCAGCACAGGGCCACGGGTTGTTGGCTGAAGGTTTTAAAGTGGTGAAATTGGGCATGCTTAAGACCGATGCGAGCAGCACAGAGCAGAGGAGCTAATCCTCTGAAACTTCTTGTGGTGAGTGTTCACATAAACCTTGCCCCAGAGCATCCTCATTCCAGGATAATGTGTGAAACCGACCAAGAGTAGAAAGAAAAGTTAATCATGCTGGTTTTCCCTGCAGATGAAAAGTGTAATGAACATTGACCCCTACTACATTTTTGCAGGAGACTGAAAATCCTTTACCTTCATACTGGGTAGGATCTGTATCTCTGTTATCATTCTGTACTATGGCCAGTGCCGAGTACTCCAGAATATTAGCTCTTTAGAAATCATGAGTGTATAAGAATCAAGAGATTAAAAACATGTTTACAGCTTGATTTGTTTTCTGATTTTTGAGCCCCTAGGGCATCTTCAGGTTATGTTTCCAAACTCTTTCCTACAACATTGCAAAATCTGGCATAAAATCAGGACAGCTAGCAAGACCCACCATGGATAAAACTCTGTTGAGTAAAGACATTGACATTCAGTTGTCAAGTAGCACTTTTTGTGCCTAGGCGTCACTGGCAACCCGGTCTCTCGCAAACTCATCTTCTTTGGAGTCCCTGCTGAGACTGCCTTTCAGGTGTCAGCTTTCAGGATTTTTTTTTCAACATGGCAATTCATCCACTGGTTAGCACTGAGCTCTGCTTCTCAGAGCCCAAAAAGCTGTTGCTCATTCTCTGTTATTACCTTACAGCTACTCCAAGCCAGTAGTTTGTTCTTTGTCACTTGATGAAGTGAGCCCAGTATCTTTAATAACTCCTTTCCATCTTTCCTTCCAGCTGAGTAATACAGAACTTGCTTTTTCCTGGGATAATCCGTAGAGATGGATATTGGGCAATGAAAATGCAAAAGGAAGCCAGGATCATGTGATCGTGTTGGACTAGGAGAAGGTAAGAATTTTATATTCTGTCCTATATCTGAAGTGACTGCTGTTTATGCACCTAACCTTGTGACAGAGCAAAAACACTGCCAGAAGAATATGACCTGAAAAACTGTTTATTTCCTCTTAAAAATTTGTGAACTGGCAAAGAGGCAGCAGCTTATAATAAAAAAAACACGGGGATTCCTCTGTCCTGCATGTGGATGTCAGTAGCCAGTAGCTGAAACATCTGTATATCTTGTCACCTCTGCTGGGACAGGAGTGATTTATTGCTCTGAGAACTTGGTCCTGAAAAATTGCTGAGCAAATTCTGGCTGACATTTACTGTAACCCACCGGAGGTGTGATCCTTGAGCCCCCCGAAGGACTAGGCGATGCTGGCAGTCTGCTTCTTAGTTGGACGCTCTAGGAGCTTAGCTTGTTGATGGGCCCAATCCTGTCAGCTTCAGAGCTCTGTCACTCTCAGGAACTTTGGAGTTAAGGGCCACTCAGTGCCTCCCAGGAGGCAGGCACTGAGTGGTGTCAGCTTTTAAAATTAATGGGTTTGAGCCTGAGAATCTGGCCTGGGAGATTTTAATTTGAATCTGCTATTTTTAGCTTGAGCTTAAAACTGACTCAAATAGCTTTTCTGCCTTTGGTACTACTGTATGTTACTGTGTTAGAGCCTTCCCTATTGGTCTCACAGGCGCCAGGTCCATCCTCAGTCCTAGGCAACCGTAGCCAACGGACTGAGATCAGGGATGAATTTGGCTGGGGGTAGTTGAAATAATAAAGCAAATAAAAAATAAAGATACATATAAAGCAAAAGCTTGAGCTTGGAACAACTTCTGAGATTCTGAAAGTAATTTAAGTAATCCAGGAGAAAATATGCAGTGAAATCTGTTTTCCATTATTGCGTGAGATGGCATGTCTTAAATTTTGATCAAGCACAGTTTTTTTATGTGATGAAGATAACAGCTTAAAGTGATATATAGATCTGGGATTTTTTTGTCAATAAAATATTTACAAATTGTTGTAGACTTGTCATTCTTTTTTATTGATAAAAGTTGTTGTTCCTATCTTGATCTCACAGCAAGTAAAAATAATTTATGACTGAGTTCTACCTGCCAGTGGTATTCTTGAAGGAAGTGGTAGTAAAAGCTCATTAGTGATACATATTCATCACTGCTTTTCTTAGCCAGACCCTGTTTATTGTGTATCAGCACTGTGCAGTGGTGGAGACCCGAAGTTCTTTCAGAGACAGATCTGCTTCTGTTCGTGGTGTTCAGCGTGACGTAGTGCATCTGAGTGGAAGCTGGGGAAGGCTCTTTGAGTACTTACAGGGAAGGTCTCAGCAGCACTGCATTGTGTTTAAGAAAAATTGAAGAAGCTTATGTGATAGTCCCATGTTCACATTTCTCTGGTGCTGTGGGATTTGTTAGATTTCCCAGCAAAGCCAAGGCTGAACGGGACAAGGACACCCCATTCCTGTTCCTTTATAGGAATATCTTCCAAGATATGAAGTTATGAGTGGCTTCTGAGCTGAATGGCTCTGAGCAACAACATGCAGATCTCAGCCTGGAGAATACCTGTGCACATTAATGAGCAAGCAGGGCTAGAGGAATTTATTCCCAGGTCTGCCAGTCTTCCCTTCTATGAGCATATGTGCTCTCCTTGCTAGTTTTGTGTTCCTTTCCCCACACCATCAGTTGATGCCTGTCTCTTGGTAGTTTTTATCCACTTCATATCTTTGCTGAGGGATGTCCTTACTTATTCCTCTGAGGGAATTTCTTTGGAGGCCTCATCTATCCCCACAGGGATCAAATAATAGACCACTGAGCCTCACCAAGCCAGGATTCAGCAAGGGCCATCTAGGATTGTGGACATCACTGACTAGGCATAGGGTCGGAAAATAAGTCGGTTTCTTATTTTCTCCCTCGGTACTACAGGGAATTGTCCTGCAGAGAATTTATGAAAATGTCAGTAAGTCAAAGAAAAGTGTTCCGGATGTTCACAGTAATAATTTGCTAGCTGGCAGGGCTCATTTGGTTACATCCTCCATAAGCATCTCATGGGGCAGACTTAATCCTGGTTTTGGATATTTGATTGAGAACAACTCTTAGGGCATCTCGCAGGTTGTTTGTATTCCATATGCAGTCAGTTGTGGGATCTTTGCCACTGATGTTTTAAGGTAAAATAAACAAATAGGCTTCAGGGTCTTTTTCACCTAGTCAGTGATGCTGTGTAGCTCTGAAAGTGGTTAAGCTAAAGACTTGATATGAACACTTCTGATGGTGCTGAAAACAGAAGCCCCAGCCTGTTTAAAATTATTATGTCCACTTTCAAGGCAACAGAAAACCCTGTTGGTCCTTCAAGTGTGTTGTCTAAATGGAGCCAGCACAGGAGGAGGACAGTACACCAGCAGGCTGGGGAGGAGGAGAGGAACGGGAGGCTGAGCAGCATGGCGCATGGGCATCACCCACTAACGGGGAGGGATGGTGGACTCGCGAGGGTGTCTGTCTTGGATGCAGCACGGGTGGAAGGTGGCAGTGCCAGTTTACCAGTCATCACTGCGGCAGCTTGCACGAGTCCGTGCTGCACTCCACAGCACGCCGTTGGGTACAGCTGTGTGTACGTAGTGCAGTGCAGCACGCCTGGGAGAAGATCCACTCTTTGCTTTCGGTTCTAATGGAAGCGCTTCAAGCAGGTGCCTGGTGTTAAGGGAGCTAAATCAGGGTTTGAGTTTTGTTTCTCTCAATCCCTACCGTAAAATACAGATAATAACACTTTCGTGGGTTTCAGTCTTGCCGTGCTCCAAGCACGGTGTGAGGTGTTCAGTTTAATCTTCACTGAGCACGTGTCTTTTGCACTCTGTTACCCTAATTTAAGATCTGGAATTGGGTGGAGACATGGAGCAATGGCAGCCCTGGGCATCGGGTAGGAGACCAGAAGCATGTGGTGTTTTGGTCCTGCCTAGGTCATGTCTGGCTCGACTCGGTGCTCTCTGCTACCTGCAGTCTGAAAACTGTACTGAAAACATAACAGCAATTGGAGGTTGTTGGGAATTTCTTTTGCCTGACCCCACAAATAGCCATTGATCAGAAAAACAACACGTGTTGATGTGGCACGTGAAGGACTCGCAGGGTTGATTTCTGGAGCAGTTACAAATCGTATCCTTGCTTGGATGCTGTTGGAGAACCAACAAAGATGCTTCTCAGGGAACTATCAGAGCTCACTTGTCTTTTCTGTGTCTCCAGGAGCTTTTGTAGTTGAATTAGCTTTTACTGTTGGTACATTTCTTCCTAGAAGTCTGGAAAAGGTAGATCAGGTTCTCCCAACAACTGTTCCAACAGCAAGGAAAACCAGTGTGGGTGTAAAAATAAAGGGTGGGAAATAGCTCAGTAGTGGCATAGGAGAGAAGGATGTGGAGGTTTTAGTGGACCACAAGCTGAATATGATTCAACAGTTGGTGCTTTGTAAAAATGATTCATTTCATTCTGGCATGTCTTAGCAAGAACATCACGTGAGCCACAGGGGTAATTAATCATGCCACTCTGGTAGGCAACGGTGTTCCCGGCTTTGAGCACTGTGTTTTAAGGAAGAGAAGTACACACTGGAGACCAAAGGAGAACGAGAAGGACAACCAGAGGTCTAGAACTCTAGACCTAGGGAGGAAGCTGAAGGAACTGGATTTATTTAATCCAGGAATCAAAGATGAAAGGTAGGGTTTGCTAAGGACGGTCTTTCAATGAGTGAAAGGCGAGAGGCTGAATCAGTTCTCCTCTAACTCTGCTGTGGGCAGGATAGGAGGACTGCTTAACTTCCAACAAAACACGCTTCAATGAGATTTTTTGCAGAAGGTTTCTTATTATTAGGCAGTAGGCTTCATATGGGAATTTTTGTGCGGTTTTTATAAATGCATCAGAGAACCCACTGAGTATGGTATACATATGCTTTATGATACATGTGGGGGGATTGGAGCTTTCCTTCGGGGATGGGAACGATTGCTGCTCCTGCGTGCTTGGAACACAGGCATGTTCGGTGACATCGAGAAGCAGCAAATGTGAATGGGTGGGAAAGATGTGCTGGCATACAGGGAGCTGGCGCACCGAGATGTTGATGCCATGTGCAGATCTCCCATCCACTCTGGTAATATTTTGGGTTTACAATGTAGCACTGGAATGACTATACAGAATAAACTGGAATAAACAAAAACCTGACCATTTCTGTGGATGAGACAATCACGGTTACGATTACTAAAGAGACAATCTGAAGGGAAATTTTGTAAGGGTCTAAACCTTAAATTTCGAAGATAAACCAGTCCTAATGAATGAGAATAGGAAAGGGAGATAAAGTGATATTTCATACTGCTTCCAGGAGGGGATACCTGTGTTTTTGCATACTGCAGAGTACATTAAATCTGCAAGGCTGCTCTGAGACTATGTAGGTGTAGTGAACACCATAAATGCTGAAATTTCCTGGATTTGATAGAGCAGTATTCATTTTTGGGGAGAGGGAGGGAATGTTCTGTTCCAAAGAGGCCGGTTGAACTGATTCTCTCAGTGAGCAGAGAGCCTGTAGCCACTTACATCTTTTCTTGGTTGCCAACAGCACAGTTTACCTAGAGCTTCTTTGTTAGTGATGGTTGAGTGCTGAAAGCTTCAGAGAAATCAGTCAAACATTTAGATTGCTTCTCTGATTCAAAACAAAAAAAAGGGGGGGATCAGGGAATTAGGTTTGGATTCTTGAAGAGTCTTCTAACTTTAAAGAGAATAAAACCTGGCTATCTGAACTCTTGGACTTGGAGTGGCATGCTTTCAGAAGTAAACTTTGTAGTTTGCTTATTTCTGTTTGTAAGGTTTTCAGCAGGTCCTGGTACTGGGACAGAAATGGAATGAGAAGACTTTTCTTGAGCTTGCTCTTGTTTTGGTGAATGTTAACCTTACAGGAAGGTAGAGATCCTCTCTTCTTCAACTTAAAAGCTCAATAGGTGAGGGTTTTCATAGGCTTCAGTTTTACAGCAAGGGTTCAGGTCTTTTGTTTGGTTTTTGATTTTTTTTTGAATTTCAACCCAGGCAGTTTCTCCTATTTTAGTGTTCTTGGTATTGAAGATAAATTGAGATAATTTAAAATCCTCTGTAGCAGTTTTCCAGGTATTCTTTGGCTTTGATGAAAGAGAGCTAGTGCCCATATCAAAAGCATCCAGGGAAAAACGATTAATGTCCTTCTTTTGTGTGGTAGAGAGGCTAACGGTGCCACCGTTGCTGCAGCTGGCTCATGGTGAACAGCTTTGATCTCATCACTTGCCTTTGAACCACTTGCAAGCCCTAAAGCTCTTTGCTTCTTCATTGAGTGCTATTGCTTTTGGAGCTTACGCCTGCTAGCTCAGTACAAGGCTCTAGACCTAAGGAAATAAAACCAAAAGGCTCATAAAGGTATCTAGTTCTAAAGCTGCCACGACCCATGGTGAAGCCTTTCCTGTTGCCTCCAGGGACTGGAAAGTTAACTGTGGACAACCCCAGCTTACAGGATGAAGAATATGCAGGTCGTGTTACTCTGCAGCGTGCTGCTAACGGTGGAGTCAAAGTCCTTCCTAAAGAACTACAAATCTTGGTCAATCATTTGCAGTGCTTTGAGTATCACAGGTATTACTGAAAGATGCATCTGAGAAGTTTGACCAGTAAGTAGATTTTTGATTTCTCAACACATACGGTTCCACAGGGGACGCAGAGATAAAAGGCGGCTGGATTCAGTCATTTTAACCAGCCTATTGTTCTCCTATTTATAGTGAGTTACTGGTTCTTGGACAAGGTGGGAAGAGTCTGTGGGATTTGGTTCTTTAACAAAAGCATCCTTTCTCCACAATGTTAATTACTCATTTGTGCCAAACAGGGAATGAGAAACAGAGTTTAAGGATCTAATTAACATTTGTTTCTCCTTTCAACAGATTAGTCTTTACACTCATAAACTCTGCGATAAAACTATTTTCACTTAGTTTCTAGTCATCTGAGAATCTTCCAGCCTCCACAGAATCTGAATTTTCAGGTTAGGAAAACAAATCAAAAAGCAAAGCTAGAAATAATATCCTGCTGTTTTTCAAAAAGGACAAATGTGATTCTTTTGTGCATGTATCTTCTTTTTAGCCCAGCAGTGATTACTGTACATGCTTGGAGAAGTCTGTGTTAATATTAAAGCTTCTTCACAAATCTTTTGTTCTGACATACCTATAGTGGGCACAGTTTAAAAATATATGTATTTTATCCTGATTTGGCTTATTCCCATATAGTAATAGGTAACATAAGGTACCGTTATAACAATATGACTGTGTCTAAGTAAGGCAGTATTATCTTTACCAACATAGACTGGCATAATTAAAGTAGTGTTGAAAACCCATAGGTTAGGGTTATTGCTTTGGATATATACCAAGGAATGTTACATTTTTTTTAAAAGCATTGCTTCTCAGAAATAAGGACTACAGGGTTTGATTCAAAGTTCTTAATTTTGGAAAGCATTTTGAGGTTTTCTAAAGGTGCCATATTTAGTCATAGAAATAACAAAATGAAAAATACATAAGTGTATTTATAGTAAGAATAATGAAGATTTATAGGGTAACGATAGTTGTAGTGCTCCTAGCCTAGGAACTCTATATGGAACAGAGTGATTGAATGTTTGGCTTTTAAAAAGAGGAAAAAAAAAAACACAACAAAAAACAGATGAATAATGGAAAAAAAATCCTGTCTCTGGTGAAAAGCCAAACCTGTGTTTTGAAAATTAAATGTTTTTTTGGGTTAAGCAGTGAAAAAATGGACTTGATCTTTGCAACAGCTTGGATTTATTATTGGAACCATTTGGCTGTGCCATAGAGGAGAGGAATTTTCTGGTAATTAGAGCAAGAAGCTGGGAGTCAGAAGCGGTAGGGTCTGTTTCTGGCTCGGGCACTAGCACGCTATGTAGCCTTGGGAAACATGCTGCCTCATTTGTACCTTGGCTTTCCCATCTATAAAATGGGGCTAAGGAAATAATTCAAGCTCACAAATTGCAAGTACTAATTAAAGAACATTTCTACAGCACCTTGAGGTCTTTACTGCTAGAGAATGGATTTGCACAAGCATGCGCTTCAAATGCTTTTGAAAAATCCTGCCCTAAACATTTACAAACCCGATTGCCCAGATTCCTAAATCCATGTGTGGGCATCTAATTGAAAACGGTCCGATTTCCAGAAGTTTGTCTGCTGATGAAAAAGAACATGGTGGGGAATGTTTTCTCCCTGGACATAACTCTGCAAACAGAGCGATCACGGGACTCCCTCCCACTGGGCTCCTGCCATTTAGCCCGGCCAATTTCGCAGGCTCTCCCCGGCAGTAACGTGTAATCCCCGCGGGCTGCGGCGGTGGCGGTGCTGCGGCTCCGTTGCGGCACTCCGAGAGGCAGCTGCAAAGAGGCAGGTGGGGAACGATCAGCTTCGTTAGTACGTGCAACCGGTGGTCTCCAGGGGGTGCGGAAATGCTCCTCGCCCTGCTGGATGCAGCTTCCTTAGGAAAGCAGCAGTCAGAATTAATTTGAGTAATAGCTGCACATCCTTACGGGAGTTACCGCCAGTTATCCCTGAGGTCCCGTATCTGATTTGGCTTGGGTCTCCCAGCGGTTCAATTTCTAAACCACCATCTGTCAGCATTAGAGGTACTCGGCCGCCCCTTCCTTCGGACGATGCCGTGGTTGGTGAGTAAAAGGAATGCCGTTCGCCTTGGACGCCATCCCTCCCCAAAGCAGAGGAAATGTGCACTGACAAGACAGGAAATTCTCGTGAACCACAAGGACCTGGAACTTGCCTCCCGCCTTCCTGTGGGCCTTACCCAAGTTTCAGCCTGGGTGTTTAAAGATTATTAATAGCAATAGTTACGTTAACAGGTTTACGTTTTTCTCCTTCTGTCAATGAAGTTATTTCTTCATGTGAGACTTTCTGGTTGTTTTTATTCAAAGCAGTCAGGGAAGGACCCAAGAACGTGGCGGTATTGGGGCACAACGATCCATTCAAGGTAACGGGCAGCCAAGCGGGGATTTCGCTTCGTGGAAGGCTCTCAGTCAGAAGTGGACAGTCTCTAAAGCCTCCTCTGCAAAACAAATAGCTCCAAACTGGGACAGGCTTAGCACAGCGAAGGATTTTGTTTCACAAGTATTCCTTCTCAGCAGCGGTGCGCTTCCGGAACGCAGTCACTTTCTCCTTGCTGTGACTGATCGTTCCTGTCCCTGCACTGCTCCCCTCTCTCATCCTCTTGTAAAGGATGCATCCTCTGCATGGCTGTCGGGTGGCCCAGCTAGGGAATCGACCTCAACTTAACAAGAAAAAAGTACAAAATCCTCTTTTTTAATTTTTCTTTCCGTTAAGTTATTTTTATTTCAGCTCAGTTCCCTAATCCGTATTTGAGCTGCAGAAACAAGTCATCGGGACTGTGAGGGGTGGAAATATGGAAGCTGCTTAAGCCAGCACTCCTACTGAAACACGTGCTTGTGCAACTAGAGGCTAAGCCGAAGCCCTCTTTTGCCCTGCCTTTGAGTCATGAGGACCTCAAAGTGAGTCTTGGCTGCAGCGGTGAGCAGGACACGTGTGTGGTTGGATGTTTGTGTCCAGGGAGACAGTTTGTGTCTTCAGTGTTTGGTCACTGGGTAGAAAGCTCTGCTATTTGTTGGGCATAAAAGCTCTGCCATGGTCAACAAGCTTACAGGCTGGCTCTAAGTTTGCAGAAAAAAAGGGTTGTATGGAGGCTGGAAAGTTCTAGGTTCTCTACATTTCAGAAGGAATGTGAATTTTTAAATTAAGCCCTGCATGTTCAAAAATTAATTTATTCTTTAAGGCATACATCTGTGTAACATGACAACGTGTGCTAATATAGGAAACACTGGTCATCGTTCTAGGCAGAGTATCGGACAAATCTGACTGACGGTCCAACAGGCGACAATGTTGTGGTGGTTATGGGGGAGCTCGGAAAGGTGTTCTAACATCTCTGGGAGACATGCATTCAGACACAGGGAAGAGAAGACCTAGTTTTTCAGTGTGCTAAGTGCTTCTTGCAAACTGATGATTTCATTTTCTGCTTTCCTCTGGAGTTGCTTGTGCTTGGTGCCTACCACAACAGATCTGTAGCTGACGTACAGGCAGCTGTTCTGTGTTTGGAGGAAAGGTGTGTTTTGTCTAGCGAAGCAAAGGAAGGAGCATTTGGGAACGCTAGTGCAGCTGAGTAGCACACAGGATGAGGAGAGCAGGCTGTCCTCCACGATGTCTGCGCTGATACTCACAAGGAGTTAAACACAAGGGTTTATGGAGTGACTAGGTGGTGGGCTGGTTCTCTCTTGAGCGGACTTGTTCACATGAAGAAGTACAGAGATGAGTAAGAGTTCAACTTTGTTTATTCCAGATTTATTTTGGAGTGTAAAATGTATTGTAAACAACTTTCTTCATAGAAAAGTATGTGCATAAAGCCTGTTCTGATTTATTTTCTCTGTTGTTCAGATTTAGCCCAAAGTGGTACGAGTTCCTAGTTTTCCCCAAATGTTAGTGCTTTTAAAAATAAGCCCAACATGTAATTTCACTTACTGTATGCTTTGTGTTTGTCATGCAGAACAATAGCCACAGCAGAACATTAGCTCAGAACGGCCACCCTGAATTTCAGCTAGCATTGCTTCCAAGGCAGAGTCAGAGCAAGAACCCTTAACCCTGAACAAAGCAAACAAATCTGGGGTTGCTTTCTTGGTCCGGACCCACCAATTCCCTTTACTAGGTGCCTGGGACATGAGCTTGCTTTATTCATCCTTCCTCTCTATTGTGTGGGGTGTGAGGAGGGGGAGATCAGAGACATTCTTTTCTTATGATCAGGCTGAATCTCTCTTTTTGTTGATTTCATGATGCATGGGGGAGCAACTGTAGCTCCCTCCTGGGACCAAACTCAGCCCGTAACAAGGCTTCCTTTCTCCTGACATCTCTGCTGACCTTCGTTTCACTCTTAACTGCTGTGTCAATTTGACAACCCCAGAGCGTGCCGTGACCTCGCAGCATCACTGCAGAAGTACTGGGAAGCGTGGTGGTAGTGGAGTGGCAGCACCAAGGCCTGCAGCATGTGAGCGTTCCTTACAGGGCAGATTTTGTATCCATCTGTTGGTTGCTTAGTCCCAATTAACTGCTGAGATCAGCTAAGGTCCAACTCAATTTGATAAGGCTTAGAACTGCAGAATACTCCTGGAATATATCTAAATGTCTGCTCATGCAGAGCACTGGACATACTGAGTTGCTTCGTTCTGGTGCCACGCTGAGGTGTGCCGTGGGTGCTGGTCCACCTCTCCTCCCTCAGTCATCTTCCCTCGTAGTTAGGTTCTGCTAACCCTTCACTTCGCAGCTAATTGTATGACACAAAGAAGAGGTCTTCTCGACCTTCCTGGGTATTTCTCTGTCCTTCCTTGCCCTCTGCTCTCGTGTTGCATTCTCCTCTCCCCAGGAAGGCAGCTCGCAGCCAGCCTTGCATTTGTCTCCTTTTGAAAAGGGTCATGCAGAGCCCTGGCAATGCCAGGGGATGTTTCCAGTGCTGTCATTCCCATCATAGAAGTGGCTGAAGATTATTTGTATTTCTTTTCACCTTATTTCTCCTGGAATGTTTCTTACAAAGGTACCTTGTTTTGCAGAATAGACACTATCCATCTCTTCAGCCACTCTCTTGGCCATCTCTTCCATTTCCCGTAATGTGAGCCCTCCTGCCAGTGCCTGAAACCCTCCTTAGCAATGGTCAGGGTGCCTAAAAAGACCTGGACTTCTGACTTCTGTTGTCAAATGTCATGGAAAGAGAGGGCATGGCAGTTAACTCCTGGCATGGCCCCTTCAGGAGTGCAGAGCCAGCTGGCAACAAAGTGAGGATGGAACTTTAATCTCCAAGAATTTGGAAAGAAAGGGGAAAACTTATTGTGCTTACATTTTTGCTTTTGTGTACAGATTGCAAAGCGTTTTATTGGATGACATTTCACCATTTTCCATCTATGGGAAACTGAGGCACAAAGGAAAATTATTTGACTTACCAGGGGTCAGATGATGGCTGTTTTAGGGAGCTTGGCCTATGGAGCAAGCTAGAGCCCACCACTTTTTCTGTCCCAGGTCCATGTATCCTTTTGCTTGTGTGAAAGATGTGAATCATGCTGAGGCATTCACACTCCACAAGTCTAATCGCAGCTGTCCTTGTAGCTAGCATCATCCAGGAGGGACCCCAACCTGTACAAGGCTTGATGTCTGCTCAGTGACATCTCCACAAGAACAACTAGAACAAATTATTTTGGTCATGAATATTCATTTAGGCTGACAGCAGGCGTTCATCCAGGCTTGAATCTCCCTGCAGCCAGCAGCCTCCAAAGCCCTGGGTGCAGGTCTTCTGAGCTTCTCTGCTCTTGTCAACACTTCCTCCAGGAAAGAAGCCACGACAGCATGGAGTCCAGGTTTGCACCTAGACAGGAACGCTGCATAAATACTGCACGTTTGTTCAGGGAGTTGGAGATGTTCTGAATTCATCTTCAGCACAAAGGAAGATGTAGTAAGACATCCCCACATCTCCAGATAGGTTGCTCCAGAAACAAATGAACTAAATCTCTGCAGCGGAAAGGTTTAGTTATATTCCTGGTGTGAATTTGAAGTGGCTCCACTTTAAATTGGTGAAGAGATGAGAAGGGAAACTGGGCCCATGGGTTCCTTGAAGACCCACAAACTGACTCTTTGAGTTTTCTGTATCTGTCAGAGGAAACAAAGTCTCTCAGAACTATGTCTTATCCTTTGTCATTTAACTGATTTCTTTGCTGGTAGCTGTAGCAGTGAAGTCAAGGGCTAAGTGCATCAGAGAGTGTTGGAGCTGAGTAAAAACATCTAAGAGGAAGATAGATGGGAAGATGGTTGCTTCTCCTGTGTATTCTCCTTTAGCCAGACTTAGTCTTGTGTTATCTCCTTGATTTCTGTGGGTGAGTCTTGTCTTACACTTCTATATGTGAAGGGAGAACCGGATCCCTTACTGGACTGATGAACTGCCTCCATCTCCAGGGCTGGCAATCCAGCACGCTTATAAGCATCCTGCCTATAAGTGCCTCTCAGGGCTAACGTTGTCCACACCATGCAGTACGGAAGAGATCTTGTGAATGTGCTGCAGTGCCTGTATTGAACACCCACCTGAGCAGTGCAGATCCTAGGCCTGGGGCTTTTCCAATATCCCACAACATCTTTGAATCTGAGTCTTTGCCCTCTTTGGTCCATGTGGAAGTTCAAGAGCAAATGAACGCTGAGCATATCACCTTGGCTCTATCTGAAACTGTTATTTGGGACCTGTGGGACAGAACTGGCCAGCAGGAGCTCAGTCTTTTCCTGTTTTGTTGGCTGTATGGAAAGGAAACCTTTATCCGTGTACCACAGCAGGCTTTCCATGGCTGGCTAGATTCATCTGTGGACGGGGAAATGGCATTCCTCTAACGCATCGAGGGCGGGTGGTTACTGCCAGAAGCAGGATGCTGGGTTTATCAGGCCAATGGTCGGACTTGGGACAACAATCCCTGTGTTCCCCAGCCTGACTGATTGGTGAAATCTTTTGTCTGATCTCAGCATTGCTTTTAGCAGCTGGCTCCAGGGAGAAGGGAGGAACGGCCTCCTGCAGAGCCGGGCCTTACAAAGCAGCCTGTGTGGGATGGAAGGTCCTCTGCTCGCTGGCTCCAAGGAGTGTGTGTGTGTGTGTGTGTGTGTGAGCACTTCTGGCAAGCAACGAGCTTGTCCAAATAAACAAGGGCTAAAAACAGCCCGTCCTCAGCCTCTTGAGAAACCCCGCAGCAGATGTTGCCAGTGACTGTAGGTCCTTGTTGGGAATCCCATGGATAATCATTGACAGCAGGGAAACACATGGCAGCATACGGCAACTCAGAGAGGGCCCTCTTTGTTCACTGAAATCACTAGAATATCTGTCCTGTCAGTGCGGATGAAAAAGCACTGGCTGGTTCAGGCTCAGAGTGGGGAGCGAGCAGAGCTGCCTTTTGCTCTTGGCTCGGTTGTACGCTTGCTGTGTGGCCCTGAGCAAGTTGCCTCTTTCCTCTTTGCTATAGTTCCTCCTGTTGCACTCCGAGGTCAGTGATAGAAAACTGCTTCCCTGGGGGGTTGTGGCCAAGCTTTTAAACTTTGCAAGGTGCTTTGTGGCTGGAAGGCACTATGTTCAGAATTGGTAAATGTTCAATAGCAGTATAATCATTTACACGTGATTCAAAAGATGAGAAGGGGCTGAGAAGTTCAGCTGACGGGTCAGCTTGTTACAAGGCACCAGTGAAAATGAGAAATGAAGCAAAGAGAAAAAGAGGCTGGCTGGGTATGATGAGAGATTAGACTGGAACACGCTCGGACTCTCTTCCATGAAATGCTTTTCCCTCTTTTTGCTGCATTGTGAGTTTAACTTTTTGGCTCTGCTAGTCAATGATTTGTGTTTCTCCCTGGGTCTGTGTGAAATAACCATATCATTCCTGTTGCACCTGAACACTACATAGCAGCCTGGTCAGCGACAGGATTTTCTAACCATTGTCTGAAACGATGTTTTATGGGCCAGGGACACAGCAAAACCTTTTGTATGAGAGACAAGAGAGAAAGCAGCTGTGAATCAGTGTGTTAGTGGAACTTTCTTACAGAGGGGCATCTACAAGGAAGGATGCATCCTGGACAGGTGCTGTTGTAAAAATACACAGATGCACATATGGGCCTCAGAAACACAACAAGCTGGCACCAGCACTTTCTCAAAACAGACTTTTCTCTTCTGCTTCATTTTTTTATTCCTTCTTGAGGCTTTTCCAGCTTCCCTCCTAGGAGCTTGTAATCTGTCTGCTTTATCATTTATCATGCCTTCTAGTCTCAGGCTCACTGCAACTCACATCCCTCTGAATGAAGTAACAGCAGATTGTTCCCATCTGATCCCATTCCTGCTAATCCTGAGAAGTTAAAATTGAGTTAAAAAGTCACGTATGTGGTAAACACGTCAAGAAGCACTGAAAGGAGAGTGTGTGGGGCTAATGTGAAGAGACGGGACTGATTGTGTGATTGGAAATCAAGCTAGGAATATGCAGTGGGAATTACCTCTTGACAATGACTGTACCAGTTTCACCATGGCATAGCTATGTTGTCTCCTGAGGTCTTCTGATTTGTATCAGGACATGTGAAAGGATATTTGGAGTCTCTGCCTGCTCAGAGTGGAAGTGAGTGATTTAGAGTGATTCTTCACAAGATGGTTATCTGGCATTAAAAAAATCATATATCACAAGATTGGGAATACCCTAGATCACTAG
The DNA here is from genome assembly GCA_013399115.1 of Anseranas semipalmata. Taxonomy (NCBI): domain Eukaryota; kingdom Metazoa; phylum Chordata; class Aves; order Anseriformes; family Anseranatidae; genus Anseranas; species Anseranas semipalmata. The sequence continues at coordinate 60,723 of VXAA01003238.1, forward strand.
CTGCTAGTGAAAATGTAGGGGTTTAGGTCAAATCTTGTCTTCACAGCTGCTTACTGTGTAGCCCTGAAAATAGTTGTTTTTCTCTCATCTGTGAAAAGGGGGGTACTTGCTGCTTTTGGGCAGTGCATTGAGACTTGGCTGTGGCCATTTCATGTTTCTGGGGAAGCCTGGCAACTCCCTTTATTTGGATAGTGCTGGTCACAGAAATCCATCGATCAGAGGTGTGGTGTTAGCGCAGTGGGAGCTAGGCACCTTGTGGAGTGGAAGGTCAAATAGCTGCTGCTTTTCTGCAGGGAAAGAAAATGTGTGCTCTCAGGCTTTAGAAAAGCTTCTTAAGAAACCCTGTAATACTGAAAAACTTGCCAGAGAATCTCCAAAAGGATACTTACCAGCTTATTTGAAATTAGTTCTCCTTTGGGCCATAAGATTTTAAATACCCGAATCTTGAAGAAGACAAGGGAACTACAGGACAGTGACTGATGCTGCAGAACATCCTTTTCTCCTCTGACTTGTCACATACGTTTTTATTGATCAGATCTGAATGACTTTAGTGGTGCAAATAGGCTCCCGCAGTTCTTAAGCACTTCAGAAAGCCTCACGTGTGCCTTCTTGTAAATTCTATTCACACAAAAGTACATTAGCAAACAGTCCTTTCTAGTTATCCCACGACACAAACTTTCTTCTCATAAAAGAGGAATAGGAACTGGTTCTCTACTTACCTGCTTTGGTCATGTAACACTACAGATCTGTCAATTCAAGAATGTTATTCTTTATTTACATTAACCAAAACCAGCGTTGGCCTACAAAACCTCGAATACACTTTTTCTGCTAGATTCCTTGCTGTCTTGGTTATCCCAGTGACTAGTTAGAAACTTTTGTGGTGGGGTATTGGGGAGGAGAGATATCACTCCAGTGCAAACCGTGTTTTGAAATATCTTGGCTCTCGTTTCCTAGGAAGGTTATAAATACTGTTCCCAGGACAAACATTCTCCATGTCTGAGAGCTAATGAGCCAAACAGCTGCTCTGAGGCTATCCACCTCTGACACCAGTAAACACTAAGCCATGTGAAAAAGATTTTAACATGCCCAGACGCTCCAATATAAGAGGTTGTATGTGTGTCTAAAATGCAGTTTTCTTGCCACATCCATTTTGCACCTTCAAAGGAAAAAGTCCTTTACTGACCATCTTTGACACCTGTAACTGTCAGAACAAAACTGGCCCAGACCGTAATCTCTTTGACACTGGTGCAAATCCAGCTGTTTTCAATAAAGTGCACTATGTTTACGGAAGGAAGAGAGCAGAAAGTGTCACAAACATCTCTCTTAGGAAAGTATGCACTTTTTGTAAGGGTCCATCTGAAATGTGCCACATGCAGACAGTATTCATTGATATCCTCTGGCTGTCTGAGCAGCTTCAGGTCCAGAGCACCAGTAAATCCACTTTAACTGGCTAACTAAACTGGGCTTATGGCTGTTTTGCACCACCACAACAATGAAAGGTGTCCTGGCTCATGCTGATGCATCTGTTCTAAAGCATAAAAGAATTTGTAAACAGGATCTGGGAACCGTTTGAAGAATCAAATAACTTTGTCCATAAATTTATATCAACACAACACAAATGTCCAGGATTCACTTCAGAAGTGACATAAACAGGAGACTTAACCATATGTCAAACCTAAATTGGTCAGAAAAATGGTGCAAGTGATGTTACGGTGTATCTTGCAGTTCTGAGGAGCTGGATGAGTGTGCAAATACGACCATTTTGTGAGGAAATCTCTGCTTCTCAGCCATCCTTTGGGAGGATCACCAGGCCCTTCTTGCAAGACTTTTTCCCATTAAGTGCTCTCCACCCCTCAGATTCTAACCAGTGTTAAAACTGGCCCACTGAAACTGAGCTAAAATGCAATTGCAACTAACTGTACATAACCAGATCCAGGAGAGCAAGAGCTTTGTTATGGGGTGGATCTCAAATCTACACCTGAGTCTGCTTTCAGTGGTAGCTGCATAAATCTGGAAGAAGCTCCTTTGACTCTTCCTGAGCTCCTGACACCACTGAGAGCAGGAACAGTTGTATTAAAGGGCACTGATTCCCGATCCGGGGCTGTGGGAACCGTTCTTTTTGCCTCATGCCTGAGTCGTGTTGACTTAAACCCAGAGGACTGTTTAGTTCAGGCGATGTCAAGGCAAAGTTGTGAACGGGACCTTTTCATTCATGTTCCCAGTAAGCGTGTATCGTCTTAAAAAGAAAAAAAATAAACTAGGTCAGTTGAGCACAGTAAATAGTTTTGTCTCTCTTGTTCTGGGCTTTAAAAAATGTCCCAGTTGCTTAAGTGAAAATTGCTGTGACTTAGAGAAATGTGTCCCAAGGCCCCTCTTTTCTTTGTCTGCCTGTCATTAATCATTGTACAAGTCTTTCTCTAAGAAATGTAATTGGTCGGTTTGCTTTTAGTAACTCAGGGTTGGATGCTGATCTTAGTTCTTCTGCTTGCATCTGGCATTAGTCTGGTGAAGTAAGTGGAGTGACTCAGGATTTATAGCTGTGTAAATGGGAGCAGAGGCGATCATCTGAAACCTATTTGGTTCTTTAGCATCTGGAGATCATCGTATATTTATTAAAAAACAAACAAACAAACATCTAGTGATAACTGCTCCTTGAATCCCAGTCATGACATTCTTTCTAACAGGGAGACAGGATAAGGGTGGGAAGAGAACAAAAGCAGTGGGGGGTAAAGGAATTAAGAAATCTGGCCTTCATATGCTCATAGAAATGGGCAGGACACATTCTCATTCTGGGTTTTCCCTGCTCCTGACTGCTTGGATTCGATGGAATTACTCCTGATTTACACCCATTCAAGTGGAACAGAATCACTCCCTTTTCTTCAGCAAAACAAACATTTGTTACTTGGAAAGAAACACAGAGGAATCTTAAAATGTGACCCACAGCTGAGCGGAAATTCTCAGTAACGCAAGAATTTGGATTTCTCTAGTTTGTAAACAAAGAAGGAGGGAATGTGTTGATGAATGCCATGGGGGACTGCAAAGGGACGGTTAGTGTGGCTGTACAACCGGGGGGTCATCCTGCCATGGGCACAGGGGTCCCAGGGAGGTGCTGCAGGTACGGGGAGGAGCAGGATGCTCTAACCGAGGAGGGGTTTGAGCTTCGGGGATGCAGGCAGCAGCTTCTCTACTGGCTCTGAGCCCGCAGTCAGGCCACAACCTTGATCAAAACAACCCCAGCTGCCAGAAGAAATTGAGATCCAGTGCTGAACTGCAGGTAGTTAGGGGTCTAAAGACAAACGCTTAGAATAATTTTCAAAACCACCCTAGCAGCTTGAGTGCCAAAAGCCTTAGGGAAATCGAAGTCAGATCCTCAGCTGGTGTAAACTGGTGTAGCTCCTCCCAGGGCCCACCTCTGATCAGCCTTTTCTAGCTCTCTGCAGAGCTCATGTTCCCATAGCTCTCATAAATAAACTCCATGTTCACCAATACTGAATAGTTTTGCCTTGCTTCCCCTCCACGAACACACCAGCACTATTTTGTAATGCCAGTTTAACCGAAGCTGAGCCGCAGAGCTCCCTGACCCAGGAGCTGTCGGTCAGGTATGGAGAACCCCAAACAGCTTCCCTCCACCAAGAGAAAAGAAATACACGTGCACATTCCCACGCACACCGCTTGCTTAGCACAGTCCATTAAACTCAGCATGAACTCCAGGCCCAGCCGTAACCCATGATATTTATGGAGTGAATATCTTCCTGTGAAGGATGTGGAAGAATAACACAACTGCTGTAGAGCCCCTACCCTCCCTCACATTCACTCATATCTCGTACGTGTAATCTTAGGGCTGTTTCACTTAGCTGGGACTGGAAGAGCAGGGTCAGATCCTGGCTGCTTCTCCATTCTGCATAGAAAAGGAGAGGACAGGAGAAATGCTTTCGCCCTCCATCCCATGGCCTGGGGAAAGCCCAGGACCTGCTAGGAGCATATCAGTAGCACTTTCCCACCAAAGCCTGGCTCCAGCACGGGCTGCAGCCATGCTAGCTGCTGGTGTGGGAGGTGTTGCTGTATCTCCACAAAGCAGGGGCAGGATTTGCAGCTGGACCTGCTGCAGCCCCCAGCACTAGAGGGATGCTGGGGGCTGCAGAGGCTGCAGCACAGAGGCTGCCGCAAGGTCTGTGGCTGTCCAATGCCTTCTACACCCTTCTTCCCTAAGGAAAGGGCAAGCATATGATGCCTAGGAAGAGTTGTGACTACAGAGCAGCTTATCAGCCTGCATGACACAAATATGCTTCCTCCAGTTTAATTTTGCAGTTTCTATCCCATTGAAATAGACCCTTCCTTAGTACCTGGTCCCTCTTGTCATCTGAGGAGGGAGACTGCTAAAGAAAAAGCATGGGGATTGATGATTGCTGCCTGTTCTTAACTACAGCTCTGCAGATGCCCTCCAAAATCCAGAGGTTCACACTGCCCGCTGAGCTCCTACCTGGGGCAGAACAGCCCAGGATACTCCCAAATGAGGAGCCCGTGTCTTTAAAAGCTGTTCATGGAATGGTCTGCCCAGGAGCCCCAGTTGCAGATGTGTCTCTCTCTTGGGAAATAGAAAGGACCTGGTTCTGATCTTGGATTTAGGAGAGGCTTGACTAGTGCAGAGACTGTGCTGAGGTGGTGGCAGTGCTGAAGAGATCAGGAGCAGACCTGCTGTTCCCTTGTAGCTTCACTCTGCCATGAACCGATGGGAGATGTTGCTGGAATGTGCAAACAGGAACACCCACACTCACAAAAGAGCTCAACCACAACAAGTAAAACCATAAACCTTGCAGGAAGATGGGAATTGCCATACCCCGACCTCATTTAGTGGCCTCATCTGAGAGATTCTAGTGACAAGATTATTTTAATAATCTGCGCTGCTGTATTCTGCCTTCCAGCAACAAGTCAGCCTCCCCTTGCCAAGCACGCTGTGAGCACGTCGTACACCACTGCCTCCCTGCCATGCCAGTCACCTTCCTCAGTGGTATTCACAGGGCACAGTCACTTCAGGAGGCAACTCAAGGAGAGAAGACAGAAAACCCTTTCACACCGTCCCCTTCCCAACCCTGCTGTGCCCCACGTCACTTTGGGGTCATTGGCACAGATCAAGGGCTCTCCCTTTTGTCTGATAAGTCTTTATGTGGGAAGACTTGGAACAAGCAAGAGACCCTCTGTAGGGAAGGGGTAAAACTGAAGGGTTTGCTCTCTCTCCCCCTCCTTTTGAATGAGCTGCAAAGAGCTTCAGAACTGTCCAATTAAAATAACCCCAGGACAAAAATAGGATGAGAGAGTGCTACTTTAAAAACAAAGCAATTAAGCAAAGCCTATCCCTTCCCCTTCCTGGAGGCTCCTATGGAATTGGCAGCTTTTGAGCCAGAAATCACTGCTGAGTTGGGTATTTCTGGCATTCGAACCCAAGGCAAGCAGTGACCTCCCAGCGCTGGCTTTGGAGGAGAGGCTGTGCTGAGTGCATGGCAGCAGATGAGACCAGGCTTGCAGGCACTGACATGTCTCCCCTAAAGGCTTGTTTCGCTGTAGCCTGTGGATGAGCAGAAATAAGATTCTGAGTGTGGGAAAGAGCTGAGCAGACGTTGGCACAAGCTGCACCAGCAGCCAGCCAAGCCTGGTGGGGGGCCGTGCCATAAACACCATGTCGGGCCTTAAGACTGCGAAGGGAGAATGGGTTTGGTCTTGAGCTCACAGATCTGAGTCCAACACCAGGTCCCTGAAACCTGGTGCTGCCATAGCTCCATGGTTGTGGGAACCCCTCGCCAGTAAGCGTTAGGCTGTCTGCCTGCTGTTTGCGTGGCTTCACTCATAACAGGGGTCCTCGTGTCTCGGTTTGAAGACCAGCTGCTGCTGCTGAAAATGCACACAACCGGTAGCTACACTGACCAGGCAGTGGTTTTGGAACGTGAGAGCCTTGCTTTAACAGTGCTGCTTTAGATGTTCTTCTGTATCTCATAACTCTTTGTTTGAGCTGTGAGATGACTATCCATAAAGTTATGCTCAAAATGACCAGAGAATGAGTGACTGCCAGTGCTGTGTATATAACTTCAGATGTTCATCCTGCGGAGAACACATCACTTGAGCCCCACTGCCAGCTGAAATCATTCTCTGATGAAACCAGGGACTAGCATAATCACTGTGTGGTTGTCACAGGAATGCTAGGGGCAAAGTTCTGGCTTTAGTTACATCAGTGCCGCATCAAATTAGCCTCCTGCTTCTGTTCCTGAGGTCCCTTTGTTGCGGGTGATTTTCCTGCCGCAAGATTCTTTCTTTAAACTCTCATTTTAGTTCATGTGAAGGATGAAAAAGGGCCTTGTCAGGAGGCTAGTTCATTGGGATTCCCCATTGACTTGGCACTGCCTGGGCTCTTCGCTGGTCTCTTCAGCTGATAGCCCTTTGAAATATACCTATGGCTTAAAATAGTCTTGCAAGCTCTTCCCCATGTGCATTGTGGTAAAGTGAATAGTGCAAGCATGGGAATTTGTCTTATTTCTTTTGTTTCTCCAAACTCTCATCACAGGATAGCAGCGCAGACTAAGCTGACATACTATTTTGAGAAGAATTTGAGAAGCTGGAAATAATTTTGTTTCCTTTGTTCTAGGAAAGGGATCCACATGGCCCTGCCAGCCCTCCTTGTTCAGGGCAGAATGAACGGGCTTGCAAGGCTTGCTAGCATTTGAGCTGTGTCCTGGCCCTTGCTGTTTCCTCTGGAGGAAGATGAGCGTAGCAGAAGAGGAACTTCCCTGGTCAAGGGGGTTGCACGGGGACAGTGTGTTTCACTGTTTTAGCGGAAAGGCAATGACATTGGTGAGTCTGTGCAGCTGGTTATTTATTTCCCCACGTGGAACATCAGGGACAAATAGAGCTTTAACAGTTAATGCCAGAGTTGAGAACATTTCTGTGGTTTTTGAAGGTGTTGAGTGCCAAATGACCAAGAGCTGCCCTGGCAGGAGAAGCCTCTTTCCCTTACCTCCTCGAAACATAGCCAGGCTCCATAGTTTTCATTTTTCCTATCCCCCTTTTTGAGGTCAGGAAATTTTGGGCTCAAAATTGTAATAATTTTAGAGTCCCCAATAACTGTTTTTTAACAAAGCCTCTTAACCTAATAGATTGGCCTATCTCTGCCAGGCAGGTCATTAATTTCCAGTCTAATGCACAAGGGAGAACATTGTGAAATGACTGCATAAAGAGGCATTAGAGTAAAGATGATTTGGGGCTATTTGCCTGGCAAAGAAATTGAACCTGCTACAGCTTTTCTTTTACCTGACTCATGGCTGTATTGCAGGGATTAGATTGGAAAAGCAAGTGAATATTATTCACCTACAGTCTGCTTTCAGGCCCATCTCTGTGCACCTCTGATGCCAGAATGACATCATGCTTCTGAGGGTGAAACAATTTAAACTATAGAGATGAAAATCCTTGGTTTCGATAACTTCCTTAAAACAACAACAACAACAGACTGAGTCTTTGTAAAACTATTTTGAAAATGTCTGTTGCTGCATCTCTGGTGTAAAACGGTCTAAACTGTAAAACTCTGAGTAGTCTGTCATAGTGGTTGTTTTACAAGCAACAGGGTATTTTAAAGGCTATGGCAAAAGCCATACTGCATAAAAAGGCTCTGAACTTAAAGTAGTTTAAGCAGGTTTGTAACAGCAATGTACCTATACATAAAAGGGTATGAAAAATGCAGCATTTGTAGGCAGAACTAATAGTGTTCCACTGCTAGCTAATCAAACTGTCACCTCTAAATATATCAAGAGGGTTTCTAACATTACACAAGTTTCTGGGGAAGGAGCTAGGGCAATTGTTTGGGTCTCTTTTTAAACATTTGTGATGTGAAACTGCTAAAATATCTATTAACGAGGAAACAAATGAAAAAAAAAATGTGAAAGACCATCCTCATAGATGTGTGACTGTAAGGAAAGTAAAGAATTAAGAACATGTTAGTGAAAGTCTGGTACAGCTATTCACAATTTATTTTGCATCATTGTTTTTGTGTCAGTGTATAACTTACAGCAGTATCTGCAGATCTTTGGAGGAAGATCAAGTTCTGTAATTAGCAGTGAAATAGTTGGCTTAGAGCTAATTTAAAGGTGTCTGCATTACATTCCACAGTTAACACTCCCTTCAGCTGAGAGAAGTCCCTGCCTCTCTCAAGGTGCAAGCCCTGTATTAATGCTGGCTCACAATTACAGCCCCAAGGTCTAGAAAGCTAATCAAACTTGGTGCTGAGATTCATTTGTGCCATACAGGAACAGGCTGCTTGAACTTGCAGACCCCATTGACCTGTGCTTCTCTCCTGGCCTCTGAAGTCTACCCCTCTTCTCTGTCCTCTGCCTTGGGATCAGCTGCAAGAGAAAACAGATAACCCAAGGGTCCCTTCCAACCTAAACTGTTCACTAATTCCATATAATGAGCTGGAGTTTTTCCAAGACCTGACTGGGAAAGGTGTGGGCAGGCTCCCGTTGGAATCCCAAATCCCTAATGAGAGAGACACACAAGTCCTGGGAGGCCACCCACCCCTCCAGGTCCTACCAGCCTGGCAGAGCTCAGGGGCCTGTTGCTGCCTGTGGATTTGTGTGAGATGTGCAGCTGGTATAAATTAGGGAAGACCAATTAAATTCAGTAGAGCTGTTCTGTGGGGCTGAGTCCTGGCTTTTCAGGGCAGAGATGCCTTGAGCTTAGGTGATGCCAGAGCTCTTTGGGGTCTGGTAGAGAATTTTACCTTGCATCCTTTCAGATAGGGCTGTGTAGACACAGCAGTGCCTGACTTATGCACCCAGTAAAGCTCCTGGTGAGTATGGCAGGGTGGCTGCGTATTCAGTGGGTTGCAGGGCTCAGCAATTAATGCAGTAACCAAGAAATAGAGAGACCTCACTTTAGCACTCTCTCTTTCATAAGCCATATTATCGTGAGCAAGTCCTTTTGTGCCCCATCCATGGAAGTCCTGCGAGGACCAAATCCTATAAAGGATGGAGTGCTTTTCTGATATGTCAGAGATGTGCACCAAAGAAGTCCTCTAGATTAAAAGGCCTCCTTAAATGAGTCTACCCAAGTCTGCCTTAAATATACCCTCCCTCCCTGCAGTTTTCCTTCAGGATAATTAAGCATGCAGTAAGTTAAGAAGTGGAAAAATCCAAGGAAGCATCCATTTCACAGGTGGGTGCAGCTGACTGTTTCCTCCCAGGGCCTTTTCTTCCTGCAGTTCTGTGCAAGCCAAATGCCTGGGCACAAATGCTCCTGGCCATGATGGTGATTCACAATCCTACCCAAGTTTCACAGTCAGCAGGGGTCTCAGAAGATCCCTGGTTGTTATGCTACCGAGTGGAGACCTGTGCTTGTCTGCAGGCGACAGGTATGTTGTTATTGCACCCTGCCAAACCTGGAGGCGTGGAGGGATTGCCCTCAGCTTTGCACTGCCTCTGAGGTCTGGTTTTCTTGGTGGACCATTGACTGGGATGCTGAGCCCCTGCGGCACAGCCCGGTGCTGAGCGTGTCCCCAAGCCCACGCTGCCTCCAGGCGTGGGGCTGTGGCTACAGCCAGAGCAGCGTGCCCAGGCTCACGCAGCAGGGCTGGCTCTTGGACCAGGCTCCCCGGAGCTCTAGTCCAGGGCCTGGCCTATGCATGAACTTCTGCCTCCTGCACTGGATGAAGAGAGATGTCCTCAGCTCACAGCTGTAGCTAACAAAAGTTTCACTCCTTCTGTAGCCAGGATCCTTCAAGAAAAAAATGGTAATGTTCAGGAAGGTGGGGTCTTTGCCACGTTGCAGCCTGCCGGGGGGCAGAGCACACAAGCTGGTCAGAGAAGCCCTCATTGCAGGATCTTGTTTGTTAGTTGGGTGAAATCCTCCTGCCTGTGTTATGCAAGAAGTCGGTCAGCTAACTGTAGTGGTCCTAGCTGGCCCGAAAGCCTCCCAGCTGGCTATGCCCCAGGTTGGGGTGAAAGGCCAGATTTCTCACAAGAACAGAAACAGGACAAAAGGGAGGGAGAAGAATGTCAAGTGCTCCAATTCAAAACCAAGGCCTTTTTTTTTTTGGGGGGGGGGGGGGGGGGATATGAGTTCTCATTGCAATTATGTCCTTAGAAGTGGTGGCTTGCTTATTCTTCACCTGTTCTGAAGCAGGTGAACAGTATGGTCTGAGAGGTGGGCATTATGCCTTGATTGATGGGGTTCTGTGTCTTTCCCCGTAGCCCCTCTGGGTGCCCTTGTTTGCGCGCTCCTTGGTAAGCAGCAGAACTGGCTCTTTGCCTCCCGCCGAGATCAGGCTCCAGGGGGGCATTTTTCTCCAGAAGAGAACGTGTGCTTTTGCTGGCAAGCTCTGTATCTAAGCACTGGCTCTTTCCGAACTTGTGATGCCAAGAGTGTTTTTATATATTTACTTCCTTTATAAGGACATCAGGAGGCACTCCACCCATCCCAAGTTTTGCCTCCCTTGATAGGCTTTGATTTCACAATAAATCCTCAAATACAATGGAGTGTTCCTCCCAGTACTAAAATAACTAGAGACTTCATCAGTGAACTCTGCAGCCAGGGACGAAATCTGTTCTGTGCTCGACTCCCTCAGAAGATGGGCACAGCAGCATGCCCGCAGGCTGTTGTATCTGGCAAGGGAGGCTGAGAGGGGAATCCTAGCTCTGCAGAAGCCAGAGGATGTTGCCTGTGCAGTTGGGATTTCATCCCAAGGCTGTGCTGAAGTGGGAAAGAAGATTTTTCCTGCCCTTTCCATCCTTAGGGCAGGGTGGCTTTTCCCACCCAGACTGGAGTCAGATATGCCGTAGCATTTACCCTTTGCTTAGCTCTGGTGCTGTTTTTATGTGCCGCTTTCTCTTGACAATTTACGATGTCATGGTACAGTTGATGCATGTGGAGCAAAGAAGATAGATGGGGCCATCAGAAGGCAGTTCAGGAGCTTTGGTCTTTGTCCACCGATTATAAAGAGCCTAGAGAGATTAGGCTTCTCATGTAGATGCCTTCATTAAGTGCTGAAGGATTAGGTGGCATGAAGGTGATCCCAAATGTCTCTCTAGCCCAGGGCTGAGTTAGCACTGAACTTGAACTGGAACACAGGTCTGGAAGAGACCACCTCAGCCATGAAGTCTCAGGGGGCCATGTGCAGCCCCAAAACATTCAGAGACTGCTCACTCATCCTACCCCAAAGCACACGGAGCTGCAGAACTCCTCCTAAACCTTGCAGCAGATTTAAGGCCTTGATAAATGTTGATGCGTTTTGGGCTATTATCAGTGATATGCCACAGATGGAGAAATCAACAGCGGCCTTGTAACATCAGGGAAAAGTGCCCAGCCAATCCTAAGAAATGCATTTCATCCCCAGTCTACAGAAGAAGGCAAAAAACCCAGGGACAGGACTCCTCCATGGTCCCAAAGCTGGCAATCACTTTAACCTGAGCATGTGAGCAGGATGCATCAAGCAGGCATCAGTGGCTGGGTAATGAACGATGAAATGAAATTCACCTGTTTCTGACCATCTCGTTAGATGAACCTCACTATCTCTGCTAGGCCAGATTTGTTTGATATAGTTTCGGTGAGGCTGGTAAAGTTAAGAGGGCCAGACCAGAGTGATTGCCAGTGATCCACTCCATGGGTGCCTTCACAGCTGGGAGGCAGGGGACAGTCGGTGAGGACTGGGTGAGCATGCTGCCCCTTAACCATGCTGCTTGCACTGTTTGTTTATTTTGGTTTCTGCAGGGAGAGTGCCACTGAGAGAGATCACACAGAGCCAAAAAAAACCTGTGTGTTTGCCTTAATTTTATTCTTTAAGCTTATAGGATGTTTAGCAGTGATCTAAATGTCATCTTCTTTAATCACTATAAGTTCAGGAAAGCCACTGGCTGGGCAAGGTGAGTGAACCCAGACCGTAACAAGGTGAATTAAACACCCAGTATTCTTTGCTTGGGGGAGATTTTAAGCAAGGTTGACATCTTCATCCCTTCACTTGAAACAGCTCATGCAAAAAGAAGAGATGTAAATTGGTGTTAGCTTGGGTGTTTCCTCCCTTTGATCATTTGGAGTCACTTAGCCTTCGCGTTCTTCTCTTGGTCCCTGGCAGGTGACACCCTCACTGGGGTGAACAGTTCAGCTGCCAGCACCAGGGTTGGTTTGGGTTGTCCCAGTGCCCCGAGAAAGCGTTGGGCCATGAGCGCAGGATGCTCCCAGAAGCCAGGGATCTCCAGCTAACGCCTGTCCTTCACGTCCTGCTTCTCTCTGACTTTTTTTTTCAGCTTACAGTAAAAAGGTGCCTTTGTCATAGGCTTGGTTTGGGGTCTGAGGGGCAATGTGGGCTCCTCCATCCACAGAAACCCTCGTTTGGAGGATTCTGACACTGCTCCTGGTGCTTTGCAGTGAAGAGCCTGGGGCAAGGTGTTGGTTCTGTAACCCACTAAAAGACCACGCGTGGATCCAGCTGCTCGTGTCTGGGCCAGGGCAGGGAGACAGCTGGCTGGCGATGGCAGAGCTAAGGTGGCCTGAAGGCGGAGCAGGATTGCGACTTGGTACTGTTTGCTTATGTTACTGCTCTGGGATGATGAACGCAGTCAGGTGGATGATGATGAGTGGCGTGGTAAGGGTGTTTTATAATCAAATTATTCTTTATGTTTGTTGTAGGTTGAAAACTTAATCTGCTGTTGTAATGTTGGTTCAGTGCTGAGTATTCTCCGCAAAACTCCTGGCAGGTGAGTGAGTGTTATGGTTTTGTTGAACAGTTCATTCAAGGTCATGCAGCAGGTTTACGTCAAAAGCGGAATTTGGAAAATCATAGCTCAAGGTGAAACTGTTGCTTCTTGAGCAAGGAGCAATATATGAATCGAGCTATACGTTAAGCACTGTCCTTTTCCAAAATACACAAATATAACACCTTCAAACGCCCCATATGGTTTGGAATTCAGCTGTGGTTATGTTCTTGCTGTGTGAGATGAGAACAGAGGTGCATAGTGCTTTATCCCTGTCTTATTTATGAGCTGTGGGAGAACATCCTGCAAAATGTGAGCAGCTAATTTTAGGTGGCAACATAGTTTAAGGTGCCAAGCCTTCCAAAAAGGGAAGGAATGTATATCCAGCTAGACTGCCTTTAGCTCCAAACTGCTCTAGGGCACTAGACATTTATGCACCTCCAGGACATTAAATCTCATGTGTGGAGACACAATCCTTAGTTGTGACATTAGAGGTAGCTGTTACGGAGATGATTGTGAAATCCCTCGTCTTATGGAAGAGGAAAAGAAGGAGGTGCATCTGAGGTGGCTTGCACTGTGCTAATGCTCTCCAGCCCCAAATCCCAAGGAGCTTTCCAGGTGCTAATTAATTAAGAGTCAGAGTTGTCTGTTTTCAGCAGTGGACAAACAGCAACATAGGGAGTCTGGAAGCTGAGCTGATGTTGCACAGGGACCTAAAGGGACTGGAGCAAAATGCAGGGCTCGACTGCCAGTTAACATGCCCTACGCTTGGAGGGGGGAAGGAAGGAGGCTGAATTTATAGGACCTACTACACACTCACTGTATTTTTCTTCATCTTCTGTCCTACTTCCCAGCACACTCTGCTCGGAGGTGGTAGGAAGCCTATAGCACAGCGTGTTCTGCATATGCTCCTGCCCTCTGCTTTATGTTGGCCCAAAGTAAGCTACAACGCAGATCTTGCATCACTTCTACCCTGGAAAGGTCCCTGACCAAAAGGCATGGCTCTGTCTTTTAAGGCTACTCCATGTGCAGTGCAGAGGATCACTGTCCGGTACCCAACCTGCTCTGTCCCACCCCAGGCCAGCAAGGACTAAGAGTGCCCTCTGCTGCACTCATTCTCCTCATCTTTTCATGGCAGCATTCTGCTCGCTATTTGGGAATAAACAAAACAACTATTTAATATACAAAACAGCTCTTTCATATTCTAAAGGTCTTTTTGTGCAGGCGGTGCAGAAGCCTGGTCCTGTATTTCAGCAGCAAACAGGAAAGATCATGCCCTGAGATAAGACTGTGTGCTATCCTGCATCAATCCTGAGGAGCAAATAAAGTGCTACAGGGAACTGCTGTCCTTTGTCAACAACCTTCACCCCGTAGCTTTTCATTGCCTTATAAAAAAAGCTGCTCCTCGTTGTGGGAGTCCAGACATCAGTCTTCATAGTCATGAAGCGTTCATTTCTCAGAGCTGATGGCAGCAGGCGCTGGTGATGCACAGCCAGTTATGCTACCTAATTGCTGCTAACAGTGCTGAACTTTCCATCTCTCCCTCCTGTTCAAAGGGGGAAAAAAATGGGTGCCATAAAGCTGTCCTTATGCAAGTCCTCAGCTCCTGCAGCCAAAAAGAGTGGATGTAAGTAGGGAAAGGAGGGGGGGAGCTCAAGAAAGCTGTCCCAGGCTTCATACTTTTGGATTTAGAGGGATAAATTGAAAAATAATAATCCTGCTTTTACTGGGATTTGATTTACCCATGCGGAAAGTAACTGATCTGCAGGCTCCGCCGGCAGCCCCATAACTGCCAGGGCCACAGGAATCTGCTCGTGTTCCTTGGAATTTGGACATTTTTTGTTGCACCCATTTCGGGTTGCTTTCCAGATTGTCACTCAAGGGCAGGGCACGCCCCCTCCAGGAGGCTATTTAAAGAGAAGCTGATGTGCAACTTTCTCCAAAGAGAGGAGAAGCTCCGAAGGAGAAGGGAGTGAGAGTGAGCGAGTCAGTCGGCAGCCTGAATCCCCTCCCTTCCCTTCGCTCGGGATGTCCGGCAACGCGGGGACAGTCACCTGGACCCTGTTCCTCCTGCTCCTTGCACCTGGCTGGGTACGTATAGCACTGCAGCCGCTCCGTGTGCTCTCTGGGCATTGCAGCTTCTTGCTTTGATGCATGCGAATGCTTTAGGCTAATTCTCTGCAGCTGCCACCTGCCTCCGAAGGTTTCCCGAAGTGTGGCTGCTAGGAGAGCAGTGCAAATGCACGCTGTAACTAAACCACGCTCGGACCAGCGCCGTGCGTAACACCTGGCATCTCAGGATCTCAGAGCTCTTGGCAAATGTGAATGGATTTTGTTTCACTTCACTCTTGTGAGCTAGAAGCCAGCCCCGGTTTACAAGAGGGAAGAAGAGAACAGAGAGGTGAAGTCACTGGGTTTACAGCACTGCAAGGAATAAGTCTCATATCCCAGTTTGTACCATCACCATCCTCCCCCAGCTGCCACTGAATCTACCCATTTATCCCTGAAAACAGTGATCCGAGGAGGAAATTAGACTGCAGCCTCTCCAGGGCAGGGTTTGTGTCTGTTTTTTTGTGTAAAAGTGCTTGCACAGAGCAGCTGATTCTGCTTAGGACTTTTGTGTGCTACTACAGTGCCAGTAATAGCAGGAACATTGCTGCAGTCATTAATGTATTTGTTAGCATGAGATCTAAATTGCGTTAAGTGCCTTTTGGATCGGTGAAGAAGTCAGGTTCACAGCCAGAGCCACTGCTTTGCGAGGCTTATCATGCAGTAAACTTCTGGTTGATAAGGTTTGATTGCTCCCGGCAGCACTCAGCATTGTGCCAGCCCCTTTCCTTCCAGGAAAGGTGTCCTGTGCGCCTGACACGGCTAAAATCTAGGGGTAATTTCTGTGGTGTGGGGTGGTCATCTTGGTTCTTGCACTGACCCCGTGTTGGCAGCCTCATACCAGTCACATAAACGATAGCAGTGAATCCCGGCGCTGTGACAGTTCATCGCTAATCAGGGATGTTGTCATTTTCCCTAAACCTGCTGCCTTGGAAATGGGACTTTCGGCTTTCTTTTATTCCAAACTCCAAGCGTGATGTTTAGTGACAGAGCAGGGGAACGAGAGCTGCTACTCCCGAATCTGCCTCCCGTGTTGCTCCGAGGCAAGAGCAGAACCAGGATGCTGGCTGTTGGGTTTGGCTCCGAGCCTCTGCTCTCTGCCTGCGAAGCAGGGGTAGTGGATCCTGCCTCTGGGTGCGGGCTGGTGCACAGCGTGCTGCTGCGACCTCGGAAGGTGCCTTGAGTCCTGTGATGGAGGGAAAGCAGGTATTAGCCACGATAATTGGGTGTTTGCAGTAGGTGAATAGCTGTGTTTTGACTACTTTATCTATACCAGTCTTGGAGTGTGAAAGAGAACCTATTATGTGTTTATTGTATTACTTCCACCTTGCAGCATTAACCCCTGGCTCCCAAAGTACTTTTCAAGCAGCTAGCTCGGCTTCAAAATACTGCTTTCCCAGCCCTTTGAGTGCGGCCGTGAGCCCAAATGCATTTTAAAAATGCTCTTTGGTTTGGCCCTCTTAGCTGGTTCCCTGGGCTCGTGTGGACATCGGTCAGGAACGAGGAGCCATCCCTGGCGGTGTCACAGCACTGCTGCAGCGATGTGAGCTCATGTCCCCCACTCATGCCTTTCACGAGGGTGTAGGGGGGGAGGTTTTATGGGAATATGAAGCAGGAAGCACGTTCTCACCTCTTCTTTCCCCCCAGGTAACTGGGTTCAGCCTGCAGTGCTGGCAGAAAGCTTGTTCTGACTCGTCAGCCGAGCAGACGGGACCTGGGAGTCGGTGGTGGAGATCACATGTGGAGCACAGACGTGGGATCTCTCTGGCCAGGCTCTGTTTACTCCCACTGGGGCTTGACCATTGCTTAGGGGTCCTGGGAGTGGCGGATTCACACACGGTGATCAATATGAGAGCTGCCAGCAAAGCCAGGAGCAGGGAGAGTTAATATTCCAGGCTTTAGCCCTTAGTTTCCTAATTCTATAGCCTCGATCTGTAATACTGCTTCCACTGCTCTTGGAGTTCACAGAAACACACTCTTAACAGAAACAAGACCAAGGCTATCATGAATCTGAAGTTAGGATCCTGCTCAGTGGCAGTAAAAGAGTGTAATTTTAGGGACAGAGCCTTCTGCAGAGGGAATGAAGTGTCAGGTCTTAAGATAGAATCCCTCTGCACCCAGGTCTGTGGCACCTTATGTGGAAATGTCGGTCTTTGTGTTACGTGTGGGTCGGTAGAAGAGGCCTGAATGTGAGTGCTTGCAGTGCTTTGGGAGCATTTGGGCAGTTTCCATGCAGTATTGAAACAACTCCTAGAAGCAGTCCTTGAAAATAATACAGGCTGGAGAGTGCTCCATGGAAATGCAATATAATCCATTATTTAAGCTCTTTGAAATTGCTGTGAAAGCAAATTAAGTAATGGAGAACTCTAGGAAGTTGGTTCAACGTTGACTTTCTACCAGCTGTTCCCAACTTGAGAAGTTCCCCTCGCCAGCCAGTTATTCAGTGCTCGCAGTTGGGAGTGCATGAGCCAAAAAAGATTTCAGCTCATTCTCTGCTCTCTTGGGCCCATGAGAGGAGCAGGAGTTATAAATAGCACAAGCTGACTTTGCTCAGTAATAAAACAAGCAAACAGGAGTCCCAGCACACCCTGGGCCAGGTGGACTGGGTGATGAAAACAGGCACATCTGAGCTGGCTGATATGAAAATCTCTAAATAATGAAAAAAGCCCTGCAAATGTGGAAGAAATGGGCCTCTTAAGCTGGGCTTTTGTGCACAGATGGGGGAAACGAGGCCCAGAAGAGATAGGGGTGCAAAGTCAGCCAGCAGGTCTTTGAGGCATCTGGGATCTGAACCCAGATGTTCTTGTGCTGAAAGCAGCCGTAATATAATGAGGAAGTGAAACTGATTGTAAACAGAAGGTAAACCCAGGTGGTCTAGTTTCTTTGGGTGAGTTCTTAAAGGAAATAAACAGCACCAACAATGATTAATGAAGGCAAGAAAGAAAACTTGGTTGGGTTTAATTCCATTGGATTCTCTCCTGTCCCGAAAGAGGTTGTTTTGCTTTGGTTTTCAGTAGGAGAGATATTTTGAGAGTGTTTCTTTATATGGCCTGGGGCTGACATTGCATTGGAAAATGCTTGTTGTCATTATTTTTTTTCAGAGCATGAATTGCATCTTAATATAGGTCCCGTGTTAGGAATGCTTTGCCTCTTTTATGATCTCATGTACCCCCCACCCACTCATTCATGGTTAAATAACACGTCCTCTTGGCAGCTACAGCAGTCGCATACATGAAAAACAGTAGGAAAGCATTTCTGTATTTTTAGTGTCTTTTAATGCACTTCAGCAGTTGGGGAGAGATCCAGATGACATGCCAGCTCTCAGCGAGTGGCCCTAAGACTGCAGTCTGAGAACAGCTGGGCTGCAGGCAGGAGAGGCTTATTTCCAAAATACTTTGCACTGGGAGTTTTCAAGGAGAATTATACTGATTCCTTCTGAGCAGGGTAAGTCTCTGGGAGGTCTTGTGAGTGAAGATTTAGACCGATCCCTTTCCTATACCACACTGTGGCGATTGTTACAGAAGTATAAAGCAGTTGGCATCTTCTGTCCCATGTGAACTAAAGTCAGAGCAGCTGTTTTGGGCAACAGTCAAAACAGCTGGAAAAGCTTTACTACTGTTATTGGTGACAAACACAATATCCAAGGAAGCTGTTTCACAGGCAAGGGCTGGGTAGGACATAACAAGTGCAAACAGAGCTGTAGCAAGACGGTTTTTCTGCCTCCTGGATATCTCTGTTCCAGGTGTCCGTCCTCCCCCAGCCTCTTCCAGTTGCTGCAGCCCCTCTTCCTGGCTGCGACGTCTCAGCCCTGTTGGGCTCCTTCCCCTTCACCCAGCCCCATTCCCAGCTCTGAGCGCGGATGCTCGCAGCGATGCGGGATCCCAAAATGTTCTGCGAGTGTCGGCTGCCATCATCTATGTGCAAGGGTTGTATCAGCCCTGCGATAGCAGCTGCCCAGCTGTGAGTGCTGCAGGTTGGAGCAGTGCCCCTGCACCCCTCCGAAACTACCTGGAGAATTTTAGTGGGCAGAAGCTGAACAGGAGACCCGAATTAGCACCCTGATTTTTCCGAGGCGATGTAAGAGGATCCTTACCGTACGCTAGGCACTTTTCACAGCTGTGGTTTTAGATCTTGCCCAAGTCTGGGTACGTGCAGAGCTGAGGCTGGTGTATCCACTTCACACCGATTCAGGACAAGGATGCCCCAGACTGAGGCACTGGAGAGTTTGAAGCCTCTGGGCTTTCTGGAGAAGGCAGCCGTCCTTCAGACACAGCCGTACCTGTGCAGGATCTGAAGTGGCACAAAAGCCAAGGGTGGGTTCCAGGAGGTGGCCAGCACTTCTGAAATGCCACCAAGCACGGCTGCTGCTGGTTTACACGGAACCAAGGAAGGTTACTTGCACTGTGTTCCCTGGAAAGGGGCCGGGAGGAGAGCACATCTCTGGGAATACCGAAGACAGCACGAGATCCAGGGGACAAAATGGGACTCGGGAGCCTTTGGTTCAGTTTTCAGCTCTGTGGCAGTCCTGCTGGCTGACTTTGGGCAAGTCCTTTCTCTACGTGCCTTGCTTTTTTCATCTTTGGACTGGATCTAATGATGCTACTGCAGAGCGCTTTGATGTTTTCTCCTGAGCGGTGCTGTGGGAGAGCTAGGAATTGCTTACTGTTAATGATTACTATTTTATTGCTTACAGGGAAGCGGGGGGCTGAGCTGCGCACGGGACTCCAAGCTACTGCTTGTCCTGTTTGTTTTGGCCCTGCTTCCCAGAGGCGTCTTTTTTTCCTTGAGCTCCAGATGAGTTAGGGATGAGGAAAAGATGAGGCGTGTGCTTCCTCGGGAGCTGCACGCACAGGGCTCTCGGGTGGAGGGCGAAGTCGACCTTCCCTCCCTGCTGACGGTGGCTGCGGAGATGATGGGGTGTCTGTGCTTGAAGCAGATTCGTGTTTTTCATTTCTCTGCCTTGGCTGGCTTGTGGGAGACTCATTCTCTCCATGGCTTGTCTGCCCTCCAGGTAGAACCACAGGCCTGCACGTATCCATGCCAGTGTCCCTCCCAGCCTCTGCAGTGCCCTGCTGGCACCAGCCACGTGTTGGATGCCTGCGGTTGCTGCAAGGTGTGTGCCAGGCAGCTTGGCGAGCTCTGTTCCCTTCAGAAACCCTGTGATCATCACAAGGGACTCTACTGCGACTTCTCCAAAATCCACAGAGGCAGCGGGATCTGCTTAGGTGAGAGCTGTATGTTCTGTTATTGTGCAGTTTTCCTGTGGTCCCTTCAGTCCTCTGCCTGCAGACCTCCCAGAAAGCCCATGGCACACAGAATTTCCTGCAGAACTTGGAGATTCATCCAGCATCACGTTGTGAGATCTGTGCCAGTCCGGTGAGCCAACAGATTCACTGATACACACACAGACTACTTCCTTCTGCAGTGAAGGATGTATCCAGAGGCACAACTGGGGCTTTGGGATTCTCCTCTGTCCCTGTGACATTGTTATGGGAAAGCCTCTAACCCTGTAGCCCTGTGGGTAAATACCAGCAATCTGGGCTTTTAGTGGAAAGTACTGCTGCTTGTAAAATCTCACCCAAAACCTCACTGCCTTGCACTGGAGATTGGCATTTTGCACTCGAGTGTTTGTGTGCAAGAGGCATAACGTATTTCTGGCTTTAGCACCTGGGTGGAAATAGCTGAACAAGTCATTTGTAAAATAGTGTGTATGGGGAACATGAGAGTTACTGAGCCAGGTAAATACAAATGCAGGCCTGTTTTCTCTAAGTTCATCCTGATGCCTCTTTTCAGCCAGAAAAGAATTGTTGTTGTTTAGTAGCTACTTTTAAAGCATGCAAAAATGTATTTTGGGATAGAAGGAAAAAACGTATTTTGTCAGTCTCCTGTTCTTTGTTTAAAACCAAGACTCGTCTCCCAGCCCCTGCCAGGTACTGACTTTTTTTTTTTTAAATTCAAGTTTTGCTTTTCAAAATAGTCAGGAAGACACGAGGCAGGAAAGTCGGTGTGAACACTTTGGGAAGTGTTCAGCCGCTGCACATGGCATCTGCGGAATTGCTGCTCACATCAACCTGAGGTGGGGGAGTTGGGAGTTCTGGGTGGAATTGCATTGTTTTGCAGTGCCAGGATCACATACAATTGTTTCTTTTTACCCTAATTAATGAATATAGCTTGTAGAAGGTGTTTTCTCCTTTCTTTTGAGACATTTTGGTAAGTTATCTGTTTCATTTCCTCCTCCAGTTACTGTGATCTTTAGAAGCCACATGAGCTTCCTTGTGCTTTCTGTAGGCATTGATACACCTAGGAGCTGATGACTGAAGCTTAATAAGGTAAACATAGGTGTGAAAATATCCAGCAGGTGTAAACTGTAAGCTGCCTAATTAAGGCTGGAAATTAGGTAAATCTTTGTAGTAGTAAAGGTAGCTAAATCACGGGAATAATTTACTCAGGAGTGTGGAGAAGTCTCTATCTCAAAGACTTCACATGAAGACTGGACGTTTTTCTTAAAAAAAAAAAAAAAAAAAAAAAAAGTGCTTCATATTCACTATGAGGTATGGGTTTGCACAGATTTTGGAGTGAGAGTCCCAGGTCTCTGCTATGTAGGAAATCAGACTTGAAGGTCACAACTGTCCTTCCTACCTTTAAATGAGAAATTAAGATTTGCATGGCAAAAATCCCAGGTGAATATAGACCAGGATATCTCCCTAAATTGGACTGAGGATTTGGGATGTAATGTCCTTGGGTGATATTTTTGTAACGTCCATACTGTTCTGTTGAAAGATGGGGAATTTTGGAGGCAGTGAAGGTAGGAGAAGATGAAGTGATGAATAGAACAAACGGTAAGGTCAGGTTTTATGAAGAGAGGAGAGAGGACTTAGAGGTGTCCAAATAGGAGAGATGTGGTGGGAGCAGAGAGGTATTAAAATCTCATGGGAAAAGCCTATGGGTTGGGTGCCAGCCCGAAGGCTGTATCAGAAGAGACAGGAAGGGAAATGTCAGAGTGAAAATGGCTGCATACTTGTTTGATGCTAACACAGTGTGTAGCACTTCGCGTGCTGCAGGAAGGGAGGAATTCCTCTGCGGAGACCTTGGAGTATCAGAAGGGCAGAGCAGATCGCTCCTCTGAGTGGGAGAGCCCAAAGGGTGGCCTGGGTGGGTGCAAGGAGATCGCTTGAGCTCTGCCATATTTCCTGCAGAAAAGGGCAAAAGTCTCTTTGCCTGGATGTGGGGTTTGGAGGCGGGAAGTGCCCGTGTGCCAAATGGAGCTGGTAATTAATAAAGAGCCCTCTCAGTCCACTGATGCGATCCGTTGCTTTAATTGCATCAGGTCAACAGGAAAATGAGGTCATTGCAGGGTAGCAAAAGGCATCACAAAACGATTGAGTTTTGAAAACATAATAAAATCCCGGAGTAGGCTGCCATGTCTTGGGTGGGGAGGAGTGCTTTCTGAGGGAACGGCATGATCAGTTCATCGGGAAGCGAGAGGGCTTGGGCTAAAAAAGTAAGTGAAAGAGGATTTAAAAATAAGTATGAATGGCAGTGTAGAGGGAAAGTGGATGGCTTCCACTTTGATGGAAAAAGTGAGGGTTTTGAGACTTCTAAGTAAGAGCACAGGAGTATTTTTATACCAATGGCACAGAAAAGAGTTGCAAGTTGAGATCCAGCTCTGGTTAGAAAGAAAGGCATTAGCAGAGCGGAAGGATTTGTGTCCCCTCAAGGACTAGGTGGGATGGAAAGAGGCTCATTGTTTGGTCCAAACGCTTTCTGTCCGAGACAACGTTCTGTTCCACGGGCAAGCAGGACTAAGGGGAAAATAGATCAGGTTTCCTGGTAAGCCTCCACAAGCAGCCAAGAATCCTTCATTTTGGTAACTTCCCAATAAATGTTTGCATGGATTTTTTTTAAGGGTCGGAATTGCAGAAAGCGGCAGCTGACTGTCCAAAAGCAGGATTTCTGTCCTCTGAACAACTCTGAGATTTCAACATTTCATTTCAGACTGAAGACAAAAAAAACTGAAATACCAAAAGTTTCCATGAACTATTTAAAATACTCATTTGGCTGTATCAAAACTTTCTAATTTGATTATATCAAAATGTTTCATCTTGATATTTATAGTATTTAAAATAATTACCCAAGCAAAATGTTTCCCACTATGGATATTGTCCAATAAGTATTTTGGTTTAGGCATGAGCTATTGTAAAAGCATAAAGGAAATCTTTGATATCAAATTGAAATGCTTCAGTTGTTTCTCATTGAAAACATTCCCAAAATTGATCTGTGCCTGTGAAACTCTTAATCAAATAAGAATTTTCTGCTGTTGCGTTTTTGCGTTATTGTTGCGTTTCCTTTTTTGCTCATTTAAATTGCATCGGGAAGGAGTGAAAAACTCAGAGGAGGGCTGGAGATGAGAGATCTAGAGATCTGAGTGAACAGAGAGAAACAGAAAAATTGTGGCAGGAAGGAAGGAAGACCATCACAGAGGAGCCAAAAAGGTCATAAACTCCAAGTGTTGTTTTCCTTTTGGAGGTCACCTTTCGACATGTGGGAAAACAACTGCTTTTGGTCTCGTAAGAATAGCTAGGAGCAAAGCTGCTGGCTCACGTGTTGCAAGGAATGCGTCTTGCACAACATCACTGGCCGGGTGCTCTTCGAGCCCGACAGGAAGACCTCTGACTTGAGAACAGGCTGCTTGCAAGCTGGAGGGCTGTGAAGAGAAAGTCTCGCTTAGCAGCTCATCCAAGTGGAGGAGAGGGTTTTCCAGAGCACTTCGGGAGGTCTGGCACAGCTGGAGCCAACTTCCAAAAATCAATGTCAGTAATATCCTTGGGACCAGGGAGCCAAATACTAAATGTGCCAGCTTTTGTTGCATCCAGCACCGGGATGCAGAGTCAGGGAGGGTCTGCACGTGGGCATTGTCCCTCATCAGGAGCCCCTTAGCCCCCTGAGGCAGAGGCCGTGCTGCCAGCCCCCTACCGTCAGCTCAGCTTCTCCTCTTCCTCTTCCCCCAGCTCACGAGGGTGCGACTTGTGACCTGCTGGGCAAGATCTACCACAACGGGGAGAGCTTCCAGCCCACCTGCAAGCTGCAGTGCATCTGCATGGACGGGGCCATCGGCTGCATCCCCCTGTGCTCCGACGACCTGCGGCTGCCGTCCCCCGAGTGCCCCAACCCGCGGCGGGTGAAGTTTCGCAACAAGTGCTGCGAGGAGTGGATCTGCGAGGAGGGCAGCGAGGAAAACCGCTTCGAAACAGCCATGGCAGGTGAGAGATGGGCTGGTGTGACGGGGACAGGAGCGGTTTGCTGGGGGATAGAGGTAGATCCGAACTGCCTTAAGTCGCATCTTGTTTACAACTGGTGGTGGCTGCTCATTTTGTGCAGAGGGATGAGCTGTCTCCTACTCATCGTCCTCTAGAGCTGCCAGGCATTTGCTGGAGATAGGTGGCCCCTGTAGCACCTCGGCATGAGCCTCTTGCAGCATCTAGAGCAGCAGAGGGGAAGTCAGGCCTCAGAGGAATCACAGAATCGTAGAATGGAGGCTGCAAGGAGACCGTAAGATGCCAGAATTGAACCAGCCCCCCCAGACTCTGCCCACCGCAGCCATGTTCCCAGTTAGCTTCGTCTGTTCCAGGCTGGGGAATGGTGGTGCAGCCTTCGGGGTGCGGCTGTGTTGTGGGTACAACGCGTTGAACTCCCGAGCTGTTACGGTGAGACCTTAATGACGCTGAGGGGAGGCTCACACACACCCTCTGATATTGCAGCAGAACTGGCTGGCACCAGACTGAGGTAGGAAACGTCCCTGTGCTTGCCTCTGTGCTCCTTCTGCCAAGAGGCTGAGCGCCTCATGGGGTGGATCAGTGCCAGCTGCTCACCTTTGCTACTGTCCCTGAAGAGTTAGACCAAGTTGGGAGCAGCCATGGTCCTCTGCCCGTCTGTGTGCCACACTTTGTCCCAAGCCCTGAACCTTGCCTCATGTCTCTTCCGCTTGGCTCAGTTTTCAGGGAGGATCCAGCACGCAAGCCGGAGCTGAACAACCTGCAGGAGAACTGCTTGGTGCAGACCACCGAGTGGAGCGCCTGCTCCAAGAGCTGCGGCATGGGCATCTCTGCCCGAGTCACCAACGACAACCCCCAGTGCCGCCTGGAGAAGGAGACCCGGCTCTGCATGGTCCGGCCCTGTGACTTGCCCATGGAGAAAACTAAGGTACTGGCTCGGGGAGAGGGGACACAACATCGGGAATGCCAGGGACAGCCTGGTTAGGTGCTTGTAAAGCATAAGCCTGTCTCTTGGGGTTTGCTCTGTGCTTCCACTTCCTCTGTGCCTTCCTGCCCAGTGCACAGGCCTAGGCGGGCCTTTTGTCACCTTTTTGTTAACCCATTTGTTGCTGCTCTCTCCCTAGAAGGGGAAGAAGTGTGTGCGGACCCCAAAGCCACGCCAGAGCCTCCACTTTGAGTTTTCGGGCTGCACCAGCACCCGTTCCTACCGGCCCAAGTTCTGTGGCAGCTGCACGGACGGCCGCTGCTGCACCCCGTACGTTACCAGCACCGTGGAGGTGGAGTTCCGCTGCCCCGAGGGGGACTTCTTCCAGAGGAAGATGATGTTCATCAAGATGTGCTCCTGCCACTACGACTGCCCCCGAGACAACGACATCTTCCTGGCCACGTACCACAGGAGGATGATCGGAGACCACGTCAAGACAGAGAGGCAGTAGCCCTCTGCGTGCCAGATCCACAGGCCAGGGTGTCAAGAGGGCTCTGCAGTGCTTTCGTGGCTGGGTCCCAGGACATCGCAGCCTCTTCCCCCTCTGTGAGGGGCTGTTCTCTTCACAGCAGCACCATTCGCCACTAGTGGTCCCGGTGGCCTTGCTAACAAGCCAAGGTGCATGGGGGAACAGCCCCATCTGTCCCAGGCTGCTGACCTACAACCCGTGGTTGTGCAAAGGTCAGCGAAGGAACTGGAAACAGGCTCGAGCTGCAAACTTGATCCATGTTCCCGTGACTAGATGGGAAAGTGGGTCAAAGCCGCATGGCTCCAGCCTGCCTCCAGCTGAGAGCACAGCGAGTACAACTCCCCGTGGCCGCTGGCCTGCCAAAACCGTGTGGCAAACCCAGAGAATGAGACGGGGCAAGTCCAGGAGGCCTGAGCTAGTGCAGGGCTCTGCAGCCTGTTTTCCAGCAGAGCGGGGCTCTGATGCGTGCTGACGCAAAGTGTCTTGGTGAGGAAAGTGGTCCTGGCCCCGTGCTGAGCTCCTGCTGAGCCTTTCAATTATTTTTGGCTAATTGGATCCAACAAGTTGGCAAAAGCTCTCCCCCATCCCTCTGTCCACCTTTCATCCTGCCACATGCTTTCCCATCAGTAGCTTTGTTCCAGACCGATTTGCTCCTAGAGAAGCTGGATCATCCACTGGGTGACCTGTTCTCCAGGCAGCTTGAGGCTTTTTTTTTTTTTTTTTTTTGCTGTTAAATTCCTTTTAGCCTTGTGTGCCGATGTGGATGACAGCAAAGACAGAGGTAGAAGGAAGCAGTGGGTTGTGTTGTGTCATTGCAGGAGCCCTGTTGTGGCTCAGGGCCTCCTTCAGAAGACCTGAGCCCAGGAATTTGTTCCTTCAGAGAAGAAAGGGTTCAGCCGGGCTGCAGCTCTGCCTCCAGCACTGGCTGGGCAGTTCTCCCTGGTGCCTTTTCGGACCCAAGGAGCTCTTCCAACATGAAATGGGGATGAGTGGATGAGTCAGGCTGCCAGTCTGAAGCACGTCTCCTGTGGGGGTTGCTTAAGGCAGTTTTTAGTGCAGTGATGAGCATTTCCTATTGTCCCATTTCGTAATCACTTCAGAAATGGCTCTGCAGTGGCCGAGGGAGCTGGACTTTGCTGGTTCACGCGTGCACAGTGGGGCTGCAGCTGCATTTCAGCTCCAGAGACTGTGTTGCCTGTGGGTCATAAGCTGGAGGAGTATAGTTCAACTCAGATCTCCGTAGGGAGTTTAAGGGACTGGCAAGAGCCACGCCTGTATTTGGAAATGGAGCGGATCTCCTCTGGAGTTAGACAGTGACATGGCAATGGCAAGTCCTTGGTGCTGGGCTTCTCCACGCTTGGGATTCCCTGGACCTGGGTCTCGCAGCCATTAATGGTCCGGGACCAGCCCCCAGCGTCCCCGTGAGCCCCCAGCCAGGCTGAGGCTGCCCCGTGCATCTCAGCAGCTTCATGTTACCTGTCGAGGCTGGCAGTCGCATTTAGTCTCTGCTGATTTGAGCAGAAGCATCCAGGTAAGGGCCTGACCTTGTTCCTTAAATCTTTCCTGCCTTCACCCTTTTATCATCACTGGAAGTCACAATGAATTCCTGTCCCAGCCAGGCAGCAGGAAGGGCCGTGCTGCAGCGCTGAGCCCTGCCCCATCACCGCTCCCATTTCGAAGCAGAACTCGGTGCCAGAGGATAATCCAAGCCGCTCGTAAATGCTGCCCTTCGCAGCCCGTAACACGCCGCCCCTGCCTTGGCTGCCCAAACGCCACCTCGGGGCCTGTGTCTCGTATCAGCCCCTCTCTCTTGCTCTCAGCCTGCGGAAGCTCGTGAGCCTTCAGCCTCCTGTTACATGTAATCAGTTTAAACTGTAAATAATTTATCCGATGGTTTCTGATGTTGTTTCTCTTTTTTTAAAGGTCTTTGTACAGTTTTTGTATCACAAACTTGCTTGGGGCCTCTTCACGATGTAGATTTTCCCCTTGCCCTCCGGTTCTGGTCTTGACTTTTCTCCTGCTGTTTACGTGGCTTCTGAGTGTAAAACTAAGCCGAGGTTGCACCTCACTCAGCGCTAATAAATCTCTCTTTATTTTGTACATCGCTGGCAGCATCCCTCCGTGCGAGGCTCCTGCGTGGCCCCTGGCCCTGCTGGGACCGGTGCCCTGGTCCCCTGCATGGCTGGCAGTGGAGGGGTGGGTGGGGGGTCCCAGATGGCAGCGGCACTGGTGTTAGCATCCCATGGGCACCTCTGCAGCCCCCAAAACGCGGCTGCTGCTCTGGGGGTGACGAGCGGAGCCCCCCCTTCGCCTGCTTAAGGACCAGAAGTCCTTAATACCCAGCTAAAAATAAACCCGGGAGCAGATGTGCGCAAAGTCGGCGATAACGGGGCCAGAACGTGAGGGGCTTTGCGGCAGCTTAACAGCTTACGCACCCGTCCCCTCTCATCACATGAGGCGGGGGCTCCCCGCTCTGTCCCCCCCTCAGCCTTCCCCCTCTGCTGGGGGGGCTCAGGGCTCCCTGGGGAGGGGAGCGGGGGGGGCGATCCCTGCGCCCCATCTGCGCTCCCTTGCTCAGCTGGATCTCGGGGGTTCTGCTTCGGGGGTCCCGGGGAAGAGATGCTGCAGCGGGGGCTTTTGCTAAAGGGTTTTTACGCCGCGCACCGGCCCCCCCCTGCGGCCCCTGTACCCTCCCCGCAGCCTCGGTGCTCTCTGGAAGCCGGAGAGAGCTTTGCCCTGGCCCCTGGGCAGGGCGGTGGCCGTTAGGTGGCACCAGACACCTCCCTAAGGGGACAGTGGGGACACCAGGGCCC
>VXAA01003238.1:96964-107534 GCA_013399115.1 Anseranas semipalmata
TTTGCAAGCAACACCTGAAGTCTTCCTCATTTGGGGTTCTCATGTTTGTGGGCTCTGCAGCTGCTTGCAAGAGCCATGACCGGGCTCCCAGTGACTGCAGGCTCCGCATGTGGCACAGGCGAAGGCTGCACTTGCTGCGGGCAAGCTTGCTCGCTTGCTCTGTCAAGGAACGCCCGTCCCATGGGGCTGCACGGCCTCCGCCGAGGCTGCCGCCGACACACGAACCCAGAGGGAACGATCCCTGCCCTGTAATTAAGCTCTGTTCTGCTCCTGTTCACCACGCTAATGAGTAGTCTTGTGGATGTGCTCCTTGCAGCCACGGCGCTCTGGATCCCATGCATGGCTCGGAAACTGGCGGTGGCTTTCCGAGAGAGACATCTGCAGAGGGCAAACCCACACCTCCATCTCACTGGGGCAAATCGTGCGAGCTGGGAACCTTTGACTTTAGAGGCTTTTCCCTGGCTGTACCTTAATGGACTGCACCCTTGCATGCTGTACATTTGTCTGGCAGCGTACACCCTGCCTCTTGCTGTGAGGAGAACCCTTCCTGCTGATGGCCTGGCAGGGCTGGGTGAGGTGGAGGTGTTCTCCCAGCCTTGGACTGAAGGACTGAGGCTGCCTCTTGGAAGGAGAGCTCTTCACCTGCTTGCCAGGCTCTCGACACCAGCAGACAATAACCCTTAAAAACAACCAGCACTCCAGCTAAGTCCTCCTATTCCAGCTTTTGGGGGTTTCAGTCTCACTGCAGGTGACAGCCCAGGGACTGCCAGCATCGTGTGGCGGGCGTGATGTCCCATGGGAGCATCCCAAAGGATGGGCATGACCTCATGCCCGTCCCCGTGGGGTGGCTGTAGGGGAGCTGCAAAGCTCGGAGCAGCGCGGCACCGTGCTGAGCATCCCGTGGGTGCCGTGGGCGCTGCTCTGCACGGTCGTGTCCCAGGGGCTGAGGACCAGGCTGCGTTTCAGAGCCCTGCTCGGGCCCTGGCGTGTGTCCGCCGGAGCACGCAGCCGGGCTGGCTGTGGCTGAGAGACCCGTTGCTCTCTTGAATCTCTTCATTTAGTTAATGATCCTTTTGTTGAGAGGATTAGGGTTTAGAGGCCTCTGGCAGAGTGTTAATTAAATTAGGTCTATGGGTGTTTTGTTGAGTTTTTAAAGCCCGCTAGAGGGCTCAGTTGAAGCCCTTTGGAGTTGGGGCTGGAGGCACGTTGTGCCGCGTCCACCCCCTGCCTGGTGAAGTCTAAAGGAGAAGTTATGCAAGGCCGGAGGAGCTGGACAGCCGGAGGAGCGCGGGGCCAGTCTGCAGCCTTGGCCGGAGCTCGCTGCTTTGGCTTGGCATCGTCGGAGCCGTGCCGTGCCACCCCAGGGCTGCTGGAGGGTGCTGGCTGCGGGACGTCAGCGTCACCGCTCGCTGCATTATCAGCGTTAAGTAACGTCAGGCTAAATTTTTTTTTTTTTTTCCCCTTCCCTGCTTCGTGTTTACATTTCTAAGAAGTGGCCCAACGTGAACGTCCGGTTCCACCTTCTGTTCTGGGAAAAGTCAGACGCTCAAGTTTGCTTACACGAACTCCGCTGCAGCGTTCGCGTGAAGTACAAGTGTGAGCTCTTGGCTTTGTGGCTGGAGGGGTTTTTCTGGCGTGTTGGGGGTTTTTTGTGTTTAGCTGGAACTGCTTATTAACCAGTGTCTCTTCTCCTTTCTCTTCCATACACTGCCCCGTGATGGATTGTGGTGCCTCGCCTGCGTGGTTTGCCCGGCTGCCTCGTCTCTGGGTAAGTACCTGCTTCGTTAGATCAGCGAGGGGAAATAGCTGAAATGAATCACTTAGGCTTAAATAATGAACTGCCTTGTTTCTTCTGTCTTAAACTCTGGAGCGTGGTTTGTTAACAAAGAGTGGGATTTATCGTGTGTGTGTATTTGCATATGTGTTAATGTTTGAGATACTGAAAAGTGTTTTGTACAGCAGTTTCCAGGCCAGGTCTGTAAGATGTAAAAGCCCCCAGCGATAGCCAGCCTGGACTGCTGAGCGCTGACCCTGAGATGACAGCACACTCAGCACCAGCAAGGGAGGAAATGGAAGTGAAAATTTTCTTGGTAGTGGAAAGCAGTACTCCCCGTTTCTCCCCAAATTCCTCCTGAGAGTTGTTGATGGTAGATCAGTGCCGTGGTTGTGTAAGAGACTCTCTGAAGGCTGGAGCACAGCGCTGAGCTGGCTTCCCCTTTGCAGACCTGCAGATGTGCGTGGCTTCGCAGGGTACAGAGAGGAGCCCGAGGCCCTTCTGGCAGGAGAGGAGGGGAAATGCACGTCGAGCTTGGGGAAGCGCAGTGGGCATTGATGTTTCCAGCTTGCATTCATGGAGATCCTTCTCTGCGTGGTGCAAATCATCTAGGTGGGGTTGATTCTCATGGTTTTGCAGCAGGGGTTTGGTGCCTGCCCCTGCAGCTGGCTGTGAGGTGCTGTTAAAGCCTCTCGGAATAAGGTGTATGCGTGGTGGAGGAAAGGAAGGGGTCTCCTTGTGGTGAAGCTGGTTCTCTGGACACGGTGGTGCCTTTGCATTGAGATTATCTCTGGAAACTTCAGAAGGTTTTAGCTGGCTTCTTCTCTTAAAAAAGTAAAATATTCTTCTGCTCAGCTTGCCCCTTTCCTGTCCATCTTTCCCCACCCGCCGGTAATATCGCTTCCTCTCCCAGTGATGGAAAGCACTGAGTGTATTTAGAGGAGCTCTGCTCCAGGCCCATCGCCCGGTGTAGTGCCAGTCACTGATGAGACCCAAAGGGAAAGCGGGGAAGGTGCTGGGAACAGATTGCTTTATTCTTAACTCAGCATTATTACACGGTGCCTCGCAGGGGAGGGCAGGAGATGAATCAAATCCAAGTATAAGCCTGGTGTTCTTACACAGAAGTAAGTGAAGCGCTATATTTGGAAGCTGAGTGGCTGTCTCCTGTTTTGAATGAGCTGTTCTTTGCTACCAAGTCTCTAAGAGAAGGATAATTAATTAACCAGAGAATCTGCCTGGATGAGAGGTGCCGAGCTCCCATCCAAACCCCAAGCAGTCATCTGAATGCAGAATAAAACTCCTCCGCGCAAAAGGTTTACCTGCAGGAGACGCAGGCTGGCACCGTGCTGGCCGGGAGCTGCCGTTTGGGGCAAAATGCAAGTGCTCGCCCGCGTGGCCGTCGGAGCGGGTTAGCGAGAAGCGTGCCCCTGCCAGCGCGGTGGCTGCGGCTGCGCCAGGGTGTCCCGGGCCAGGTGACCGACCTGGGGGTCTTCCTCCTTCATGCTTGTGCAGACCTTCAGGACGCAGTCACCCATCTGTCAGCGCTGTGTGACAACTCGGCAGTGCCTTGCAGCTGTGCTTATTGCTCAGGTCTGCCCGTTTTCCCTAGCTATCAGGGATGTGGCGAGTGCAGCACTGTGTGTCCATCTTGTCTACCCTAGGTAAGAAGTGCAACAGGGACCGTGCAGGACAATATTGCTGGTGCAGAGTAGTTTGAGAAGGCGTAACTTTGAGAAGTATAGTCTCCTTCATGTTTGGTGCGGGGTGAAGCTGATTCTGACCCTGTTCTGGTGTAGATGAATACTTGGTGCTTGATGAATACTTGGTCTTAATCTTGGTCAGCAAACAAGAAGGCTAAGTGGTACCTTGTTAGAGATGGCAAAGATAAAGGTTACATGGTACAGTTTCACTGGATCAGGGAGAGCCCTGACCTTCACCCAGCAGAGAAATCAGCCGGCTCAGGTTGCCTTTCCATCTTTAAGCCTGGCTTATCTCTGAGGTAAACGTAAAATGCATAGGAGCTGTAGTAAGTGAATCTCCTCTCCTGGCCTGATAAGAGTGTTGGGCATCGGTCCTAAAAGTAACACACCAGCAGCTTCCATGAAGGGACATGCTGCAAGAAGCTGGGGGGAAGAAACCATGAAGAAAAATGCTGAAGATGCAAGTGCAGCAAGAGGAGCCTGTGATGTTGAGGCTGTGCGCTTGACCTTCAAGCTAAGATTCACGTACGTTGCCATCATTTGAAGCCTGTCAGGGAATCTTAAGTGAGGTCAGGGGAGATGCAAGCTGGCTGAAAAAAATGTTCAGAGCTGTTTGTCGTAAAGGAGGTGGTAAGCACGGTGTGTCTATTAACTGGCTGCTGCTGGGCTGTGTCTTTCTGTATGTTGGCACTGGTGATGCTGGGAGCTATATATTGTGATCTCAAAGTTTACCTGTTCATGAAATTGTTTCTCTCTTGCTTAATTAATAGGTATTCTTCTCCTAGAGAAGGCCATTGCTACGTGGAGCTGTTGATCAGCTGTTGTGTTGTAAACTTGGGCCTTCCTGTAATTCTGATTTCAGCTCACAGAGGAAGAACAAATAAGGTCTCCTGCTTTTCTGCCTTCCAGTGAGATTTTCCACTTTGAATCTCTCCTGGAAATGTGGTAGCAGGGTATCCCTTTCGTTGTCCCACCCCGTCAGAAGAGACTATCAGAATCCAAAGTGGTGTCAAGTTCTAGGGCTGGCTTAGCTCAGTGGTTTTACTTCATCGCTTTGTAAGGCAGCGAAATAGGTCTCATTGTGGTGATTAAAATAGCAGTGCTGCCTTCTGAATTACCATCTAATTAAATGAAAGCAAAAACTCAAAGCAAGTGGGCTTTCTGTATCCCTTGTTGCATAAGAAAAGCTGTTTTAGTTGACCTAAAAATCAACATTGAAAACCAGCCTAAACAGAGATGCTTTCCTCCCAGCTCTGCGGGCAGTGCGTGGCAGTTGCTACAGTTCTTGGAGAGCCATTCATGTGGTGGCAGCTGCGAGCCCTCTTCAGAACAGTTACTCCTTTGAGACTTCCTTCCCTTGTACTTGATGGTTGCAGGAACCCTGCTGTGGAGACAAATAATTAGAAATAAAAGATGGCAGCTTAATGATTATTAGCTTCTTTCTGATGCAGTCTGTGGTGGAAGCAGAATGCAGGGGTGAGATCCGGCTCCCGTGCATCTCAAAGCTGCTGCTGCATCTCTCGCTCAAAAGATTTGCTGTGTACACATGTTAACTTGCAGCTATGCCTCTGTGGACCTGCCGAATGCTCTGAACTGACGGAGCTGTATTATTTATTTAAGCAACAAACCTTTTTCACAGAGGACGACTCTCAGCAATTAACCGTGGCAATGGCAGCAGTTCAGATGAAGCATGGTTCCTGCCCCTTCCTCCCGGTCTCTCCATCCATACCAACAGCTTTCCTCAAGCTCTGATTTCCCCTTTCCCCTGCCCCCAGTACTTGGATTCTGCCTATAAATCTGAACAGCTTCAGGTTTTCTTTATAAACCGAGCAAGGAGATATATGACCTTAAGTAAAGTCTCAAAATGCCTTATTTTGTAAAGCTCCAGAAACACTGGCGGCAGTGTGATGCTATCCTCTGGGATTTTGTCCTATTGATATTAATCTTTTTGAAGCTGGTATCCATGACTGCCAGTTTCAAAGGTTAATATACTGCATTTCAACCAAGCCGAGAAGTCTTTTTTATTTGTGATATGGAAATGTGCACCAATTAATCATTGCGCACCTGCAGAAATGCCTCTCTCAGCAGACTTCGGCTATGCTGTATTAGGTTGTGGGATCATCTGTAGAAAGGACTCGGGGTGACAAATCTGATCCAGTTAGTAGCTTAAGACAAACCCTGCAAGGTCCGAGGAGATAGCAGGTAGGGGAAGCAGTGCTGAACAAGGTGGTGCAGAGCTTTAGCTCTTACTTGTGAGGGAAAAGAGGTAGCCCGTGCTCTGTTCAGAAATTGTATTTGCTCTCTGTAGCAAAGTTCTTTAGTTAAACAGATGTTGGATCTTGCCAGATCTGCAGGTGTAGCCTCTAATCACGAACTGCTGTCTCTTACCTAGTGCTGGGTTCGTGCTAGATTCATTGGAGGAATTTGCTGCCCGGCCTCCTGATTGCAAGGGATGTTTTAGTGCAGATGAGGGCTCTTTGCCGAGTACCTGGCTCTAACTTATTGCTAGGTAGACATCGCTCTTATGTAAACCCTGATCTAGCAACATTACTTCCCTCTGTCAGCTGAACCAAAATGCTCGGAGTATTTTGAAGCCAAGCGATGCTCTGCCCAGGTTGGGAGAGAAGCAGCACGGAGTCAAATCCGCGCTTCAGCAACCTTTTGTGAAAGCTCCACCTAAGCTGGTGCCTGGGAGAAGCTGCAGTTCAAACCACAGCTTCCTGGTGTTATTTAAACAGACCAGAGCCTCTCCTCGCTGCAGTTTGGCTTCTCATCCATGCGAGGAGTAAATCAGCCACTGACGTCCTTTGTTTGTGGTATGGCTCTTCTGCCTCCCTGCCTTAGCTCTGGTCCCTAGGTGGCACTAACTGTTATTTTTGGGTTTATTTCAACAAAGGCTGCATAGCTGAGCTTGTCCCCTGCTGAAGTGACAGCTGCGTCTCTGGCCAAGCTGGCTGTTCGTGTTTGGTTTAGGAGGCTGGTGCAGGGGCTTGAACGTCCTCCTGCTGCCCAAACCCTGAGGTTTCCAGCATCACGTCCTGGAATTTATGAACGAGAGGGAGTCGAGCACTGTCTATGAGCATGTTCCTCTATTTTTGGTTGCCTTCTTTCCACTAAGACTGCTAGGCAATGAAAATTTGATAGATGCTTGAAATAACCATCACGATCTGATGGCGGTCAGCGTGCCGTTGTCTCTCTTGCGCTGGCTCTCTCCATGGCTCAGTCCTGTTCTCAGACAGTTTCTGGAGTTCAGGCTCATGCCACGCCGATTCTGCCTTGTCCTGAGCCTGTACTAGTTGTATTCACAGCATTGCTTGTGATCTGTTCCCCAGGGTTTTTAAGCACTTTCTAGATACTTTAAGTGCAGCAACCTGTATAATACTTCCTACCCAAACTTAAGGGGAAAAGTATTTCTCTCTCAATGTAGAAACATTCATTGTATGAAAACTTGATCCTGCAATCTCAAGCTGACCCCCTCTAATCTTTATATGGTGCGTCTTGGCAGAAACGTGCTTTACATGCTGTCTCTAAGCCCTGGAACAAAGCTGACTTTCCAGGGAGCTGTTCCCTGTGCTGGCATGCAGCCTGGAGAGAGCTGATGCTCCTCTTCATCTGTTCTATTCCTCCTTCTTGGAGCTAGTCTGCTGTGTAGCAAGACACCGACTCAAATGAACATCAACTTCATGCAAATCAATGAAACCCATGATGGGAGCTTAAATTAACCAGATTCTGGGTGGGACAGGAGTTCCTAGGTGTACAGGCTTAGTGCCCGGCCTTTCCCTCCGCCCTCCCCATCTCCCCAAAGGGCATTCACCAAGTGGGTTCCCAATAGCAAAGTCACTTAGTCTGCTTAACTATGGAGGGTGCTGTTTGTCCCTTTAATAACTTGCTCAACAATGAATTGATTGTTGGTTTTGGAGAGGGAGAGTGCCATGACAGGCTGGACTAGATTTAATCTTTGCGGAAATACTCGATACAGAGCCGGGTGACTGTAGACGTTCCAGGTTGCCTTCGCTGCGCGCACACGTTGTAGCGAAGCGATGCACGTTTTCTGTCTCTTTGTGAAAATTTCTTCAGTTTGCAATTTAGTCTGTCAGAGGCAACTTCCTACAGGCTTTTTCTGGCAGTGAGTCCTGCTGTGCCTACTGCTTTGCATGCTAAATCAAGAGGTGAGCACTTGAGAAACTCAGCGTTAGCTGAAGCACCCCTTCCTTCTAGGTCAATTATTAAACTATCTTTGATCTCAATCACTGTTTTACAGTAAAACAAAGCTCGTGAAGTTGAAGGGAGATTTCCTTTACACCTCATCCTGGCTGTCTGTTATTGGCCAGATCTGCACTGCTGATGGTGACAGTAAATCTCAGAAGAGGAGCCAAGGGCAGAGGGCCAGTGCTGGCAAAACGGAGCCACCTGCTCTCCTCCCACCTTGTTTGCTCTTGTGAAATGGCTGCTGCTGCCTTTGAGACTTTCCTTTGCTAGCAAAGTGTGTGAACGTAGCACGTAAACTGAATATGCCTATTGTGTGTACATACGTATAATATACACACCACCGGCTTGCTTTGAGCAGTGATGGATAAATGATTCCGTTGACCAGCTTAATTTCTTTGTTTTCCTAGGGTTTGGAGTAATCCTGAATATTTCTCTTCATCCTAAATTCTGCTTGCTTTGGGGGAGGGAACACCAATACCAGCGTGATGCACAGTTCCTTTGTTTAGACTGGGAATTCCTCATTTAGAGAAGCTCCTCAGGGTGAGGAAAGCTCCGTGCAGTTTATTTTTGATGCCAGTAATGGTTTTAACACAGCGTTCACCAGCACCGGCATAAATTGTGAGCACTGTTTTATAACTGTGCATTAATGCACAAATCCTACCAGCAGTGCACCCTGCAGGGGCCCTACAGAGTATCGGATCACCTTACAAAGGATTTTTTTATGAAGAACCTACCTCAGCTGGTGTTAATCTGGTGTCTAGATGCTCTTAAGATGCTAGAGTGCAGGCTTATGAGCCGCTTGCTAGCTGCGTGCCCATTAAACAGCCAGAGGGTCGGGTCCCCTGCATCGTTCTCTGTTGTGACCCAGTCGATTTGCACTGACCAAGTCGGTGAGGATCAGAGCACTCGCAAAATGGCCTTTCAGCTTCCAAGGAATGGCTTCTGCCTTAGAGACCACAAATGCATGCCTAAAATGAATATAATTCCTTTCCTTATTCCTATATGCTGCAGCCGAATACCAAGAAATCCTGACTTATTAAAATAATTCTCAATGTCTAAGTGACTCTTACAAAGCAACTTAAACCAGCTATAACTGGGAGAGTTCTTTAAATATTTGCAATCCTGGCTTGGCACGGGGCAATCTGTTCTTATAGTGAAGAATTTAAGAAATTTCCATTACTTCCTATGGGATTTCAGAGGTCAGTTTGGGGCTGTGTAGGAAGGAAGAGGTTAGAAGCTAACCCAGAAATTTACAGCACAAGTGTGTCGTTGATGGTGGGATTTCCATATGCAGAAGAGGGTTTTTCTTTTTTTTCTTTCTTTTTTTTTTCTGCTCACTGTGAAAGGATTGCTGTGACCTAGGTTCAAATCCCCCTGCCCCAGAAGAAAATTTTGAAGGCGCTCTCATGTCACAGACCAAGTGCTTCTTTTCATATTTGTGGACTCTACTGCTCTTAGGTTTCTCCTGCCATTGAAGCTCTTGGCCATTAGTTTGGGATGTGCACAGGTAACAGCACCCTTTGTCCTCGTGCACAGCAGGGCCTGCTTTAGTGCTCCCTGTGCATGTGGTTCAGTGCTTCACCTGGAAAATAATGGCTCAAAATATGACAACTCAGGTGCTGGCAGGCGGAGCTGGGGGGCATCTGGTGGTCTGGGCACGGTGGATGATGTGCTGCGCGGTGCTAAGTCACCATTCGGATGGGAAGTTTTTTGTTGCCCTGGTCTCTTATCCATGTAATCTGCCACCGGTCGGCGTGTGTGTTTTACTACGGAGTGGTGTGGTTTTGTTTGCTTGTTTTTCTTAATTGCAAGAAGCCGTTGCCAACCCCTGGCACCCAAAAATGATTGCTGCTTTGCTCGGTGGTTTTCTCCTTAAAGCCCGTTGGGCTCACGCCGTTGTTCAGTTTTCAGCCTTCAGATGCCAGCCGAGCAGCAGCAGAGGCAGCAGTTACTGTGGCGGGTCAGCACCACGCAGCTCCCGAGCCTCCTGTGTTCCCGGCCTGGACTGTTAAGTGTCTTCATTTAATGCCGTGGGGAGTGAAGCGGGAGCTCAAGGGCACGTTTCAGGTGAACGTCCCTGGAGTAGGAGCAGCGACCTGCAGCTGGACCTTCCCCAGCCTGTGTCTGTGAATCAAATGTGCTCATCTGGGACCAAGGAAACCATCGGATAGCCCTGA
This sequence comes from Anseranas semipalmata, assembly GCA_013399115.1. Taxonomy (NCBI): domain Eukaryota; kingdom Metazoa; phylum Chordata; class Aves; order Anseriformes; family Anseranatidae; genus Anseranas; species Anseranas semipalmata. The sequence continues at coordinate 106,825 of VXAA01003238.1, forward strand.
TTTAGGACAAAAATACCTCTCTGCCCTCCCAGTAAGGAGCTTTCCACAAGCGATCTCAACGCCGAGACAAGGGAAGGGTTCTGTGTTTTGGCAGAGCTTTGTGTGAGGACAGAGCAGTCCCAGCCGGGCCGAGCTCCAGGCCTGTTAACCCACATTAACCATTAATTTGGGCTGATGAAGAGGTGGGGCAGTTGCTCCTCACGCAAACAGAACGTGCTCGATAGCTTTACTCTCTTCAGGAGGCCTCGGTGCCGAGGCCAGCCGGCAGGTTCAGGGTGGAGCGGGCAGCTCCGGCGTGACAGAAAAACCCTCTTTAATTTGGCCGCAGATGAATAAAGCTCCCTCTCCAGGGTGGGGCGGGTGCTGCCGTTTATTTTGCACGTTCCCCAGTTTTTGCTATGCGGTGTGGCTGTGGGGTTTTCTTGTTTATACAGCGCTTGCTGTCTCCGGCTCCTTATCAGCTCGGCGTGCCATCGATTGAACCAGCAACTGTTGGGTTCTTAATGGCCTCGTGTTAAATAAAACAAACGAAACACCGCCTTCACCCCCCCCCCCCACGCCCCCGTGAGGTAACCCCCTTCTGCGCCGTGCCTCAACTTTCCGAGACGACGAGACGCGTCTCAAATCTAGGTCACTGAGGAGAGCGGAGCCCGCTCCCGGTCGGGAATTACGAGATGATGCCTCTTGCTGCCCCTTTTGTACCGTTCCCC